>JAODUK010000021.1:4302900-4313270 GCA_027564635.1 Typhlichthys eigenmanni
AGGGTAGGAACAAAAATTGCCCGGTAGATCAAGAGCTTTGCCTTCCGGCTCAGCTCTCTTTTCGTCACAACGGTGCGATTGCAATACCGCTCCCGCTGCTCCGATTCTCTGGCCAATCTCCCGCTTCAGTCTCCTCACTCTCGAACAAGACCTCGAGGTACTTGTGCTCCTTCACTTGGGATAAGGACTCATACCATACTTAAATCATGTGTTGTATATATATGAGTATATGCAATTTTGGCTTTGCATCAAATTTTTATATTCAAATTAGGCATCAGATTTTATCTTGAAAAGCTGAATAATTAGTTAAATGAACTTAAAACAAAAGTGAGAGTATCAAAAGCATTTAATAATTAGGACTTCCCCATGTTTACCAGTTGGCAGTGAGTCCCCATACAATGTCACGTCTGTAGTGACCATGCCTGCTAGGTGAAGTTACCTGTTATTGCAGTAGACACATGCACGATTGTGTGTGTGCCTTCAATGTACACCGTTTCCATTTGGTGGTCCGGGGGCAGCGGCTCTGTGATGATGGCCTCCACCTTGGGCTTACGGATGGTCAGCATGTATGGGTGGACGTCCAGGGAAAAGTTCCGTGCATGTTTCTTATCCATCCCACCTAGCCCACAAACTACAGTTGAAATGTATTGTTTCATAGAAATAAAAAGAGTGACAATAGGAGAGGCAATTGGTGAAGAAATTATGTCCCCATAAGACCTATTGTAAATAAAGTAGTTGTTTTTTTGCTCAGGCCTGGGATCTGGAGATGATCTGTCCACAGAAACCCCACATCGCCACACATCTTTCCAATGAAACTCTGTGGCCAGATTGGGTGCCGTGAGTCTTAACGTTACCGTAGCGTTGACAGACTAAACCGTGTTTTACATTATAGGAAGTTATAGGAAAGGTAAAATCGTTTTCGAGTAAAATAAAGATAGAATGGGAAAAATAAGTTTTAAGTGACTCACAAATAATATATAAAGTTTGACAAATATTTATTTTTGACAAACTATTCTATAATAGTTTATTTAAGGTAGAGGGCCCTTTTGGGCCCCCCTTGACCCAGGGCCCAAGGAATAACTGAGCCAGTTCTCTCCCCATGTCGGCGGGCCTGTCCACTGGCCCAGACACATAAGTGGTTGGTAAATAACAAGTGAGTGTAGCTGTATCACCAGTGTATTGTGATGTTCTATACCTTTCGACGGTGGATGCTGTGTACTCTTGCTATCCATAAAGCTCTCTGCCACAGTCTTCCGTCTGAGTGGCTTGGGTTTCTCAGGTTTTCCATTGTTCTCCATACGAGTAAGGGTCAGAGGTTCCTTTACATAGTAAAGATATTATAATTTAAAAGAATAGCTTTTCTCTTTTCTCACTCCGTTTACAGGTAGCCTATTGTCAGCTATTTTTATGCTAATGCACTTTTTGTCAAATTCAACAAACCAACAAATTTCCTCACATTTCGCTAGCTTACAATTCTCTGTGCATGTTGAAAAAACAATCAGATATTTCTACACAGCCCTGGCTCCATAGGAACATAGTAGGCCTATTTTGCTTTGCTTCACAATGCATTTTGAGGTGTGCGGCGGCGCCGCAGAGGACCACGGAGCGATACTGTTTTGATTTTATCTTGAAGTTAGCAAGCTTTCCCGAGAGTGACTGACCCTGCCTTTAATTCAGCAGTCATTACAGCACTAACAATATGTTATACGGCAGTTATGTTGAAGCACCTCTCCTGGGTAACTCTTGCAGGGAATGTAATGTTCAACTGGAAGTATTTCTCTATTCATCTCTTTATCTCTCTATCTTTATCTAATTTACCTCTTTATCTCTATCAATGTCAATATGATATAATAGACCCCTAGCCATGTGTTCTCAGTAAGTGGAACTTTGTCCTTGACAACAGCAGGCTATTACAGGCAATGAATTAAATTAAGCTCCTTGGTTGTACACAGTAGCTCCCTGAAACAAAACAAGTATTTCCTAGGTTACTTTTGATGTTCGCAACACATATATCCAGTTGAGTGTGTGCAGCTGTAATGGGTGGGGTAGAGATCAGTGTGAGCCTTTGATTCCTGTGTGATTCATAGTTCATATTTATTATTAACAACAATGTATAATACCTTTAATGACTGAGGCAGAGGATTTGAGGATGGGATCCATTTCATCTTCTTGCGGGGCCGCTTGATGACCATGGGCTCCCCGCCCAGGTCCCCCACCCCGAGGAGGGAAGGGTCCATGTTGGGGTCCATGGTCTGTATCCCAGAGTCCCTGACGGTGGGCGTGGTGTCCTGGTTAGACTGAGCCAGGGCGGCCAGGAGCTGCCTCACCACATTGTCGTACATCAGGTCGCTCTCGTTGGTGATGAAGTCCAGCCGGTTGAGCGACTTGATGTGGTCGCGGTTCTCGTTGCAGAACATGGCCAGGATGTTGATGTCGCAGAACTGCGACTTCTGCCAGCGCCGGCGCGTCTTGATGCCCACCTTGTGCAGCTTGTCGAACACGAAGTTGGACTTGCGCACCACGAACAGATGAAGCAGATTCAGCAGGATGATGAGGTTCATGGTGCACAGCAGAGCGATGTCCACCGCTGCCATGATGCGTTGCAGCTGCACCGCCGGCAGCTTGCAGTTGACGCTCAGCTTCAGCTCTGGGTAGCTGCTGGTGTCCGGGGGCCCCCCCAAGGCACAGCTGAACTCGTTCTGCCTCTGACGGGCGTAGTACGCGCTGAGGTATGAAATCGGGATGGAGCTGAGGCAGATTATCGCTAGGTGGCGCCCCAGGTACAGTTTAGCCAGGAAGTTGCTCTGGCCCCGTCTCTCTAGGTACTTCTCGAAGAGGTTCTGCTCAGGGCTTTTCTCCTTCTCTGCGTTCTCTATGATCTCCCGGCGCTCCCGCTCAGTGATTCCGGGCCCTTTGGACTGGATCTGCTTCTCGATCTTCGGGGCTCGGCCCTCTGCGGCACGGTGGTAGCAGTTGTCGATCTCGTGAAGCAGGAAGTTGAGCTCTGAGGTGAGCCGCGTTGAGGCCAGGAACTCCCAGCCCAGCGCCGGAATGTACATGATGCCGGCGAACGCCAGCAGAGCGTAGGGCAGAAACTTGTGCTCAAACAGTGAAGGTCGGAGGTCAGGATCCCAGCCGGGGACGGCGTCGCGTAGCTCTGTCCAGCAGTAGCCTCTGGCGTACAGTGCCTGGTCTCTGGTGAAGTTGTGCGGTGTGTAACAATAGATGGACTCCTCTGGGGAGAGAAACGATGGAAATGATCAGTGCATGGGAGTTGCCGGTGGTACAACAAGATGGATGGTAATGGACCCCTAATGTAATCTGTGTTGCAGCCGCCAAGAGAAATGCATCCAGTTTAAATGTTAAGTGATCCCCAAAAGTCATAATCACTCCAAGAGTTGAAGATAATCAATTTCCGTTACATTACTGTAATAGATCCATCTTTGTCTTTAATCTCTTTACAGCTATTTCATCTTAAGGTCATCTGAGATACTCACTCGCGCTTAATTCATCTCGCCAACACGAAGGGCAGCACTTGCTTTATAAGACATACAGTGCACATTTCCCATCCAAATGATGAGCTGGAATCTCTCTCCTCACAGCCGAGCATATGTTCTATCAAATCCCAAGTGAAGTTCAGTGGTGGAATGGGTCCAGCGAGATTCACACGTGATTAGGTTAGCGTTGCATCTGGGGCCAGAGGGCTACTTGGGATTTCCATGTAATAGGTGCTGGACTAACCATAGAGTAACCCGAGCAAGGTGTGATATCAAAGGGAACTGTTATATTGCATATTTGGCAAGTTTAACAGATGACTTATATTGTGTGGTGTACAGTAGGTGATGCGTTTTCTAGAATGACTCCACTAAAATGCAAACACGTACAGTAGTAGTGACACGTGCACGTCATATAAATAGCTCAGCACATAGTTCAGTATACTGTAAGACTTGTAAGTCACAGTTCATTGGAGCGGCTATGTAGACAGCCTGACTCAGCAGAGGTAACACCCAAGCCACCATTTCCTCTCTATAACCACCACCTAACACTTCCGCCTGCGTGTAATGTAATTCTTCACCTCAACTCTCCTTGACCGTCTCTCCCATGCGTGCTTTATGGCTCTGCTCTTCTTTTCCTCTTCTTCATTTGTTACCTTTTTTCACTACCCCAGGTTTGTCTCTTTCTGGCTGGCCTGTTAGCCACGCTTAATATGTCTCTCATATTTACATTAAAATCAAGGTGGGGTGTTTTAAGGGCTGTCACATAGCCTTGTGAGAGCCATAACCCTTGCCTTTACATAAGTTGATTTAGATTTTTAATGTGCCCAAAAGAAGTATGACCAATCTGGCTTCAAAATCTTGCTCTTTTGTTCTTTTTCACCTCTTAAATCTTACCTACAGCAGCTTTGCTTTGAAGAATAACACTTTTGTCTACCTATATGAGCTACGCTAAACTACACCATCAGGTCAAACATATATGTTCTTCTTGTGAGCAATTGTTTGCCATCAACTATATTATATAGTTGATGGCAAACAACTCCTCAAACAATTCCTCTCAATTCTGCCTCCCAGCAGAGAGCTGCCCTCTAGTGGCCAACGAACTCACCTGCAAAGTTGCGCGTGAAGACCAGGGTGACGAGCAGGATGGGGATGATGACCGTCCCTATGGTGACGACCCGGTCGAAGGGCAGCTCCAGCTTGAGCTGGACCATGAGGCCGGCCAGGGCCCCCCCCTTCTCATCTTGAGAGGAACCCGGTAGGATCAGCTCCTTCAGCTTCTCCCCAGCCAGCAGAGCCGTGGCCATGTCGAGGTTCTGTTCGAGGATGTTCTGCATCCGGGACGCACGCGGCACACGCTACCACCACCACCACCACCACCACCCCGCCCCCCGGGCTGGGGAGAGACCCCCCTCTTGTTGAACAGTCCTCTATGCACAGGCTGGTCTAGTGTTTTGGGGGTTTTGGTCCCAGCAGGGAGGTCCCTGGATCAGTGTCTGACATTGTGTTGGTCTGCTGTTCAACTCACTTTGCTTAAAGGTACACTTGTTGATTGTGTTAGGGCAGCCCCACAACCAGCTCCCTGTTTATGTTTCACAAACAACAGTGCATGTGCCTGTGGGGCAGGGGTAGAGAACAGTGTGAGGGTTTGGGTTAGGGTTAGCATGAGTTTCAGGACAACACTTGTTGTCGTTTTTTGCTTTCGACCTCCAGTGGACTTCCAGACACAAGTCCAGAAGTGACCCTGCTAAATGACATCACGGTAACTGACTTCAGGCCTGGTCGCCACGGGCAACCAAAGACAGGGATGTTCTGCCTGTTGTCTTTCCACATGTTGCGAGTGTCCTCCCTTGTAGTAGAAAGAACATCATGTTCAGGAGACTATATCCTGCAGGCCTGGACTCCCTCATGCAGGCATACAGGCTTCTGCCTGCAGTCTTCTCTGCCTTGCCCCTATCCACACCATGCATGGAAGGTCCAGACAGGCATGGAAAGTGTCTGTGTGCTCTCCTGGAAAGATGGCCGCTGGTGGATGTATTTGTCTGGTGAAGAACTCCTCTGACTCAAGCCTCTCCTGAAATATGAATAAATGATTGCAGAACACTGGGGTGAAGACAGACGAGTTGAGCAAGAATGACACCAGCCATCCACTTCAGCTGTAACCATTCAGATGGAAGAAGACAATCCCTCGCTGTCCCTATACACATCACAAAGAGGTAACATGCGTAATGGTGCACATCGCCTATAGTGAACACTACATAAGGTGTTATAAGGTGCTATAAGATTATTCATGGGAACATGCATATAAGAACAATCAATGCATAAAGAAATCCCCTCTTTCAGCAACATCCCCAGTTATCCCTGTTGTTTTGCTCTCACAGTCACACAATGCTTAGTGCGTGCGAAATGTGGTCACATCTGTGTGGGGATTATTGCCTTTGATGATTGGAGGGACAGCAAAAGAACATATACAGTCTCTGGAGGGGATACTAACCTTCTACTAGAGGGGAAAACAATTTTGTGGCTATTTATTTGTCTTATTTATAGCTCTGTTTTAGAGTGTTACATCGTTGTTGTTGTTGTTGTTGTTACTATAATGGCTGTCCACAACAGGATCACGTTGATCACATTTTATGTTAGTGTTGTCGTTGATGTCAAGTCGTTCAAGTCATTGTGTGTTATAATACCTAATTGACCTCAGCTCCATTCTGATGAACATAACAGCTGAAATGTCGGTTTGACAGACGCCTACATGCGATATCTTGTCATGATATTGTGACAAGATACATACATTGTGCAGGTGTATTAACAAGAGGGTTGATATATTCTACCCACTTTGAATCTTGCTTCATGACATATTACATTATTTAAAACCATCTTCCATGTCAAATCTTAAACAGTCAACACCAACCCAAATCTTACAAATTGGAATGGCACCCTACCACAATTATGAGTATTAACATATTACGTTCAGTGGGATGGAGTACAGTATCTGTACTCTGACCTCCATGGTCTCTAAAGAGTAGTCTGCATTTGGATTACAAGCATTATAATAAAAGTATATTATGCAGGAGTGCAGATGTTATTGTTGAGGCCATTTCTATTTCTTTACAATGTGCCACTGTAGTCAGACCAATTCAGAAGACTGTAGTATCTTATTTTAGACTGCACTAATGTGTGTCAGCTGTTGGCACTATTCCAGTCCAACAGATTATACCCCCAGTTGGCCAGTCTGTGCTACACGTGTTTAGAGAGGGAATCCCGTATTTCTTGGCAACTATACTATAGTAAGATACTGTGACAGTTGGTTGCAGATGTAGTGAACTGAATTAGCTAAGTGACATGTAAGGCTAAAGGTCCTCAAGTCAATGAACTTTTAGCTGGCAATTCAACTTAGGCATGAGTGTTCTCAGACCGTCTTCTGGTTTACATAAGGTCAGATGCCACATGGTCAAAACAACACGTCTGACAGCAAGGTGGGCTTCAATGTCGATATATTAGTGTTTGGCACATGAAGAACACTGACACAAATGACACTCGACAGTCATATAGTCCTCTGATAAATACAAGTTGTAATAGTGCAGCGAATTGCAACTGCTCTACTAATATAAAAGACAAAGTAGCCTTTTCAGCACCCGGCCGGTAGATAGTTTCCGAAAAGCGACGATGTGCTTCACGTAAGTGAATGGTGTCTCTTATCGGACTCTTATCAGAGTCCTTTTCACAGTCTGCATGCTTCATACTTGCACACGAGAAAAGTGTAGCCTACAGTAGATGTATCCGTGCTACAGTGCGTTCATTTTATAACCACACGCATGGTGCATCTTCACACAAAGAGAGAAACAAATGCTGTCCTTACCAGTCTGGCTTCATCCCGGGTGTTTAAGAGTTAATCTGCAGTGCGGGCGAGCCGATACAGCGTGTATCCGGACACACCGGTTTGTTCCGCCTTTACCCCAGCTCCCACCACCCCTCCCCATTCTGCCTCTTCCTCGGAAGAAGGGATGCAATTATGCATTTTGCGATAGGAGCACTTCTTGTCCTTAATATTAGATCGCACTATATCGGTAGTAGAGGTGACCCTTTATTGAGCATTAAGCCTAGGTCGCTACTACTATAGCGATATGGCTACATTGTTAGTCCACATCAACAACTATATAATAGATCTATAGCCTAGCTGTATATAATTGATTAATTCGGAAGTCATGCAGTCAGTGGTTAGATATTAATATTGGAGCCGTCTGTGTCAGGTTGTCTGTCATTCAAACAGTATCATGGTTCTGGCGGTCAACCTGATCCAATTTGACATTTCTGTTTAAAGCGCCGAATAAGACAGACATTGTAGCAGCGATGTGTTGTAAGAGAGTGTATTCTGACTGAAGCATTTGCGACACCTTAGAACGTAACCTCCTAGCCCAGCTTCCCTGGGTGTCTGATATCCTACAGGCGTCAACGCGTTTCTACAACACGTTTCTGCCGTTCTGCAGCGGGAGGACTGAGCCACAAGTCCGTTTCACAGAGCCGAAATCTGTTTTGCCCGCTGCAGATAAGTAGATAATTTCCATGCGACTTCAGAGACATCAAACGTTTAGTTTTTCTGTCCATGGTGCTGAAATAATGGACAAAACCAAATCAAAACAGATCACATAGCCTTATTTTGATATTGCCTGGGGTTAAATTGCACAAAGTTAGAAAGCGTACATTAATGTCATAATAGGCAGTTTCTTGCAGTCTGCAGTTTGCAACTGCTGCTTAGTAGGGCCAGCGTCAACCAACATAACCAACATATCCTAAACACCTGGCTGGATGTACATGGGTTTCAACCATTTTTGTTTTTGATTTATGGCACAATACGTCGGCAGTTTCCTGGGCGTGGCAGCGCACACACATTTGAATTGGGTGTGATGTATAGGCCAAACCTTAATGAACGTTTAAGTTGAACTCATTCTCATATATGTTCACTGTTTCAGTCATTATATTTTTAATTAGCCATGACAAACCCAATGAAATATCCAATACAAAATACCATTTCAGCATATGGTCCACTGCACTTCCAGTTCACTGAACTAGTATAATATCCAATGCACGCATATATATGCATAGATTCGATGAGCATATGAGCTATTGAAGTCCATGGGTTAATGAATATGTCACATGCAAATGTACTTCCCCCAAAGAAAAGAGTACAGAAGAGTAGGTTAAATGGTATGCCCAGAGAAATACATCATAAATACATAGTTTGACCCTTACTGCAATAGTTTTCATTTTGAGTTGTGCCAAAGTCCACATATATAATGTTATCTTTTAAATAAAAATACATTTCCACCATACATGCAGAAAAGGCACAAATTGTTCCATAAGAATTCACCAGAATACAGAAAAAGTGTTTTATTCTCAGAATGTTCTTGGGGAGGACCAGCACCCCTAGAACACACGCCTTATATGTCCCCCCCATTATCACACAAAGGAGCAAACCTTATATCTGAGGAAATGTACTGCAGGAACTTATTAAGGTACCCTCATCGACCCCAGCCACCATGCATTAGAGTATGCAGCGGTACAAGCATAAACTCCTTAGGTTGGATTCCAGTACCGGTGAGTTACAGTATGAGTGCACAGAGTGGAACCTCCCTCCTCACATTGTGAAGATGAAGCAACCAGCCATGCAGAGACTGGCTCCATATAAGCCCTCTGAAGTGTGAGGCCTGACTCTTTCAACCTACTTTATCTAGTGCTTGTTGAAGCCCTATATGGAAAGTTCCAGCTTTACACGTTTACCAAGTGGATGATGATGAGGATAATGGAGTCGGGAGCCAGACTAAGAAGAGCAAGTTATCATGTTTCCAGAGAGTTCTCCATTTCTTCAAAAGAAGCGGAGCACACCTGCAGTGTGTGTGTGTGTGCATGGTGGGATTTTCATTTTGTTGATATCACAGGCAGTGTTTACCCCTTTACAGGTGTGTATGTTTGGATACCAGCATGTTCCTTCAGCCAAGACAGTAACAGTCTTGGATGTATAGCCAAGCTGCCAAGGGGTTCTAGTGACTACACAAAAAAATCAACACAAGATATTATGAGGTATTTTATGCAGACTATGTCATATGCATGGTGGACATCAGTTGGAGCTTAAACTTAGAGAAATACAGTAAATACATCTGTGCATGAACTGTGCCCTAGATTCAAGTTGGATCTAAGGACAGTAGACATGCATTTGATCGTAATGGCAATGGATAACAGGCTATACTTTTTATTTTAAATGTATAATATATAACATACATCCAATAAATATGAACCGTGCAGTATTAGTCAAATGAGTTTATAATATAATCTGTTAAAAATTATGATGATGACGATGAGTATATTGTTAAATTAGAAATGCATGGTACATTTTATGCTACATTTTAAGTGCACATAATCTCTATAAAAATACACTGTAAAATATATTTCTTTATAATCGTGTCAAGAGACAGTTGAGCCATCTTTGTTAAATTTTTTTGTGTAGTAGGGAAATTAAAGAGGCGTAAAATGAAATCTAATGTAACTAAACAAGGTAATAATGTACTAATACAAATGTTAAAAAATAATGTAAAAATTACGATTCATGTAAACATTTTTTGGATGGCTCAACTTTCCCCAGTAGTAGATTGTGACAGCAAATATAAAAATGTACACAGAAAACAGACATTGTGCTTACACTGTATATCGTACCATCACAATTCATAACTCATAACTCCTCGCTAGTTCCTCTCTGTAACTCTCCCCCCCTTCAAACAAGACACTATACACTATCTCTCTCTTTCCCTCTCTCTCTCTCTCTCTCTCTCTCTCTCTCTCTCTCTCTCTCTCTCTCTCACACCCACCGCACACACTCTCTGC
>JAODUK010000021.1:4326003-4342161 GCA_027564635.1 Typhlichthys eigenmanni
ATATATACATATATATACACATATATACACATATATATACATATACATATACACATATATATACATATACATATATATATATATATATATATATATATATATACACAGTATATACAGATATACAGATCATCTCACCTAACAAGAACAAACCATAAACACCCTAGACCCCCCGCCCCAGAAGAAACCATCCAGACATGCTCAGTCGCTCACTGAATGTCTCACTTAGTCACAGCACACACACACACACACACAAACTCATATGCAGGGGAAGGAGCAGATTCTGTGGTTGCCATGGAAACAGCCATGCTGGGGTACTGCATCGGTGCTGGGATGGGATGGCACCAGTTTGAGTGCTGTGTGTGTATTGACGTGGAGCAGACTGTTCTGCTGTGGTGCCATTCGGCTGCATTGCAGTGGTTTCTCAAAGCAGGGTTTAGGGACCGACTAGTCTCGCAGAGTCAGCCTTTACATACGTAAAGTCTGGGACACAGCTCAATGACCAATTCAATGTCCAAATCGGACATTTTATTCACAGTGAGGAACTTGTTAGAAACTAAATGACACGACTCTGGCTGTTTACAGGTCTGTACATTTAGTAGACTGCGGTTACTGATTAAAATACATGTTACATTTCAAATTAGTAATTACGAAGTAATTGCGAAAATTACGGAGACATACTTGTGAGTGACAATGCAAACAGCCAATAACAGCCAATGGACAGTATTATTTCCCGAAAGTCAGAGAATCGAGCTTACAAGGGTATATGTACAGTATCAGACGTTCAGCACAGAGTTGCTTATGTGACGTAGTGCTGATGGACGGAACCGGCTGAGACTAGTCAACCGCTCGGAGGGGCTGCGAGATGCTTTGGTGGGCAGGGGTGTTAGGGTTGCTGTGAGGATCCTGAAAGTATCTTTCAGTTATTCATAATTTAACCATATAATTTTCATGTCTCTAAAAAGGTCTTTACTGGGGTATCCTGCGCTTAAGCCTACCCATCTGTAGTTTCAGCCTCTTCCATTTATTTACCAATTTAAAATTAAACATTTATTTTAAAGCAGCATAACCCTGTTGTTTAGTTTTCCAATTAATTCCTCATAGTAAGTTTAACGTCCGACTTGGTCATTGAGTTACGTTGTTGGTCGTTGTGCATGTCAATCAAAATACCTCTCTTAACAAGTAGGCGAGACTAGAGATAAGTAAAGGCTGGCTCAGCGAGACTAGACATAAGTAAAGGCTGGCTCTGGGAGACTAGACATAAGTAAAGGCTGGCTCAGCGAGACTAGACATAAGTAAAGGCTGGCTCAGCGAGACTAGACATAAGTAAAGGCTGGCTCTGCGAGACTAGACATAAGTAAAGGCTGGCTCTGGGAGACTAACCCAGCTATTCCAGTGTCTAAACATCTCTCTCTAGCATCCACCTGAAACTAACGGAAAACCGCTTGTCCTGCTAAAACAAACGTATACTGTAGTCCTGCTGATACAGTAGGCTACAGATTAGATAGGCCCGGGGGCTGGATGTGGCCCTTTGAAACATTCTATCTGGCCCGCTTAACAACCAAATGTTGAAAAATAATAATACAATGTACAATTAATTGACGAGCTCTGCAGAACTAATTTACTGCTGCACTTTAAGACATTGTATTAAGGGAAAAGAGATCTGACGTTTTATTATGAAAAAGGTGTAGAAATATGCTTAAATGTAATATGGAAGTTAACAATGTTAGCTAGTTTGTGTTATTTTATTGAAAATATTTTAGTATGTTGGTTAAAAAAGTAATGTAGCCTGCGATGTTCTCTGACATTTTCAATGTGGCCCCCCAGTGAAAATAAACGGCTGACCCACAGCAGCAACATGCTACTAGCTAAAGATAAGTTAAGCCATGTAGCCCTTTGAAGAGCTGTTGCAATATCTTGGAAATAACAAGAACTGTTTGGTCATTGTGAAATGTGGGCAGTACAAAACCTCTTGTGTTCCCATTCACTGGGACAAGTCATTGTTGTGAGTTACGGTATTTCTATATTACAGACATGGCGCTACAAAATCCCCATAAAGTTGAATAAAGTATGTCTCTCAAATGCAAAAGAAAGGTTACACAATTTGTGCGTTCATATAAAATGTTTACAAACTTCATACTTTACAACATATTCAACTGTTATCATGATTGGAATCAGGAGGAATTCCTGGGGTTTTTTTTAGGCTTTCGACAGGCATAATCCACTGCACAGCAACTAATGTGAAATAAAGCAGGCCATGCCTATTCTCTCAAGCTCCCTCTGTTGATATGTGTTGATTAGAACACAGAGGAGGAGGCATATGAACAAAATGCACACCTCCACAAAGCAAGCCGGGCCCTTTATCACATGCATAATACATAAAACCATGAGCTGAACAGCTGAGCCCGGCTCAATAATGCCATATCACACAGACCGGCGAGAACAACAGTGCTGAGGTAATACCATCCAGGTTATTCATTAAACCTGCTGCGTTACGTCACCTGTGACCAGAGCCTTGGCTATGGAGGCTGGCTATCATTCTCACATGAACAGATAGATACATGGGAACCTTTAGGCACACAATGAACCATTACTATGTCATCCACTCAATTCCCATTATCTCACTCATTAACTAAAGGTATCGCCTGTTGTTGTGAATGTGCGTATACGTGTGTGTGTGTGTGGTTCTGTATGAGTGGCTACTTTCCTTACTGTGTGTGTGTGTGTGTGTGTGCGCGCATTGTGTTAAACTTAAAATTCGATTAGGAGCATATCCTGTTACAAAAGGTATAGTGTATTCCATTACCTCATGAACTACAGGGCAGTGGTTCACAAAACTTTCTGACCCACTGTGATTCATAGCTCCAAGAGCAACTGGGAGCTGCTCAAATTTGGTGTGTGCAAACATAATTACCTACCTTGAACATAATTTCTCTGATGAACACAATGTATTAAAAATGTGCAAAACATGTGTACGCACACACACACACACACACAAATGTAAATACATGTTCTTAGTGTAAGGGTGATTCTTAGGGAGGCACACACCTTGGTAAAAGGAGACCTCCTTTTGAATTATTAATAATGTGATGATAATTAGGCATACTACAGGCTACATATAACAAAAAACATGTCATTATAATCTGTGATATTTTAGAAATGAATGTACATACGGTCCTGTTATTACCAACATTAACATAACAATTACCTGTATGTGGATACAAATGTGTATGAAAAAATGAATGTTAGCCAAGGCACAAAACCTTTGTAAAATATTATATTGTAGGCTTATTCTAAATGTGGGTTTAGCCTATTAGTTAATACTATAGGCTATAGTAGGCTAAACCCAAATGCCTGCAGTGCAAATCTGACACTACTGGCGCGACTGCAGTCTGTGCTTTGAACGCAAACAACAACATGAATATGCAGTTAAAGTAAAATGTGGGCTATAGTTAACGAGAAACGTAAACGAGACGGAGGGGAGTTGTGTGGCCTGATAATAACAATGCCTGAAAACCCGCAGAAAAGGAATGATGCGATATGCATGAGCGCGCTATTTATGACACGACCTACACACTGGAAATAAGAAATAACGTGAACGTAACATGCGCAATATTAGCAATTTCTCCATGAAATGTACGATTTAGGGAGATGTTTTCTTTTGTTTCTGTTTTAGAATAAGAAACATATGTCCCACAGTGCGCTAATATTAGATTTACAGTTCTGTTGTGACGTTTGTAATAACAGCGTGTGGACATCGACACTACATCGGACAAGCTAACGGCCAAACAAAAATTAAATTGACAAGAACGGCAAAATATTGTACCCACCTTCTGACTCGCTAAACAAAACGGATGACTTGCTGGTCAAAATAAAGCATCGGTAAATCCAGGTTTGGCGTTAATCCCGATTACGGGGCGCACGGCGCATGGTCAGACTAGCGGCAGTAGGACGCAAGCACGCCGTTGCTAATGTAGGCTGAACTGGGTGCCTGGTGTGCAACGCAACATTTGAGGCATTCCTCATGAGGAGGATCCTTCATTCTATCACACACACACACCACACGCATGTCTTACCTGTGTGTTCGGCTTTCATATCATACAGCCAATGGATTCAGATGGCATCCATGTGTGTGGATAAAGTGGCAGCGCACTTCATTGCAGCACTGCGGGGCTGTCAGTGTTTACTGTCTCAGGGTCAACACAGCCTCACTACAGCTGACATTAGATGACAGCCAGCGACAGAACCGAAACAAGCGTGTTGGTAATCTATCGCTGAGGCTGGAACGGGGGACGGGGACATGGATGGTTCAGTATTGTGCTAGGCTACGTGTTATTAACACTGGAGGAAACAGAAGGTGTACTTTAGAACTTACATGAACTAAAGATGAGGTCATGGTTCAGACGGGAGAGGGGGTGGGGCGGGGCGGGGCGGGGGGGGGGGATTAGGTTGACGTCACCCTCAGCCAATCAGAGCTGATGGCTCGGGGGAGGGAGGGAGGTTGGTTGACGTCAGCCTTCGTTCCATTCTGATCCACAGATTAAAAGTGATTCTGGTTCTTAAAGGGGACGCGCACAGTTGCACCGAGTTAAACCGAGTTCACGCAGCCTTGCAGCCCGCTTGATCCAGATGCGTTCGCTTTTGGCCATGTCTGCTTTCTAGGGCATTTCTTTAATAACGGACACCGTAGTTACAATATACAGCAACAGCGCAGCCACAAAAAAAATACAGCCTCTGTAAATCTCCTCTATTGATACTAGAAAGAAAGAAATCCAATATTCCAGCAACATAATTAGTAAGACACACCTGTATATTATTTATACATGGAATGATGAATACTTCAAAATACATATTTTGAAATTAATTTAAATAAAAATAAATTGTGCCTGATCTGTACAAGGATATAGTAAATCTGGCAATCATATTGAATACACTGCCGCCTAGTGGTGTATTTACTACATTACATGAAACCAGACCTGTAGCTCAAAGCAGTTTATAATTGTGTATGTGGTGAACTATACCAAAGTACTATATAGTGTCTCTGATTATACTTTCACATTTAGATATTTCTACATTATATGAACACTCACACACACACACACACACACACACACACACAAGAAAGACAGATGAAATCATTAATGAAAATCTACTTTTATTCGGATGCAAAAACTCACAACTTAAAGCAATACTGTAGCGGGGGCAAGGAATACCGCTGGTTTGTTCTTGTTGTCAGGCAGTTTGTTTATTTTCTCAGCCCCATTTTTCTCATCAGAATGTCAGCACAGGAAACACTTATTAAGATAAAGCTCTTCGGTCAAGCACAGTGGACATTATCAGGGGACACATCATCACGTCTCTCTCACAATGACATTGCTGTGGCAGTTTCATTTGCTTAATATTCTGGACAATTAAAGGTAGTGTATGTAGAATTTAAGAGCTACAGTATACAATTTGTGTAGTTAGTTAGAAATGCCATAGTCTAGGGCTGGGTGCAGTGTGAAAGGTTATACTTTTTGTTCTTTGTTATTGTATATATTTTTCCAGTTTGTAATGTTTTTTAATTGAAAAATAAAGCTGGTTATAAGAGGGGAACTTCTTAGCCTGACTATTGCTCTCAGCTCAATTTATTTTTACTGAGATTATAGTTTAGAAGCCCTGTTCGCATTAAAGTTTCCATCCTGTTCGCGGTCAAATCTGGGCGGGTTAGTGAGATAACGTTGAAGTCAAGCGTGTTTCTAAATGGTGGTAAAGATGGTGATTGGTTCAGTGCTGTCCAGTAGTTTCAAAATGAACCAGAGTTCTACGCCCAGCTACCCAGCTGCAAACACTTCCCAATGGAGCGTGTCCAGACCTTATTAACAAAGTGGCTACACCAGACTTTTCACACTTTATGCAGACTAGAACATCCCAGTCAATGGGGAGGTTCACAGATTTCGACGTAATATTTCACTTAATGGGTATTTTGAGGATATAACATGAATTCCCAAGTACCTAAGGTCAATCTGAGGCCAGAACGGTATTGCTGCAGCTGTTTTGGTGTAAATGGACGTTGTTTCAGGCCATGCATGGTAGATTTAGCTGTCGGGTTGCTGCTTACGTCAGTCCACTACTTTTATATAGGTCAGTGGCCTCCACAGCAAAATGCCGTTGGTGACACATCCACCTAAGAGATTGGAAGCCATTGAAACGCATTACAGTGTTAGTACTCCAGTATCTTTGGCTCAGTGGCACATAGCAAATGCAAACCGACAGTCTCCAGCGAGAGGCAGTTGAGGAAGAGGAGTGGGATTTTGGATTGTCGATTTTGAAGAACTCTCTATCGTGTTTTTTAGCTGTTAAATCATACCTACAGGAGCGCTCTGTGCATCAGCAACACATGTGGTGTATCCACTGATAATGTTTATTACAATTGACCGGAGTCATGTAGAAGAGTCACGAGAATCGTGGAACCTCCAAACAGTTACAGGAAGTTAGCCGCAAATACTAAAAACTGTCACGCGGAGCAGGCAGGGTGGACCCAAATGCAGACACGCAGGTATTCACGAAACAGATTTAATTTCCACGGCAGGGATACAAAAACAGGGCTGACAGCAAACAATAATCCTACAAACGCTACAGAACACACTAGGGCTTAAATACAAGTAGACAAGACAGACAACGAGTGGCAGGTGAAATCAATAACACTCAACAAGGGCAAGACTCTGAACACAGGGAAAACACAAGGAAGGGAACACAAAAGAGGTAACACAGGGGAGGCGGACCGCAGGACGTGACAAAAAGTACCCTATAAATTATATTGTAAATGTAAATCCATCCATTTATTTACTACGAATTGCCAAAAATTGCAATTATGTACAGTATCTGTGTTTATCAGTCAAATTTGCCCACCAAGCACTTCCTGGAACTGTTTTGCGTCTCCGTGAACCATGTGACCGTTAAACTTTGAACTTCTTTTGGCGCAACTCTTATCTACATGACTCTGCAGTTGACCTGATTGCACTCTAGTCAGGGAAGATTGTTCTTTAAATATAACAAGTTCATTAAATATAATTTTAGTTTACATACAAAACCGTCATCATTGTTTAGCTGCCTTATACATATAGCTAGTTTTTCTCGCAGAGTCAACTGAGGGGAAACAGATATTCACACATGGAACAGAGTGAGGACTGTGTTAAAACTCAGTCTGAGGTAAAAATTCTCCAAGAAACAAGGTAGAAACTAACACAGAAAGCAAAGCATATTAAAGCAAAGCCTAAGGCATAAAGTAATAATACTGAAGAGTGAACATAATACTTTTTTCACCCACTTTGTAAGGTAACTATGGTAGTTGCAATAAAAACAATGGTCAGACCAACAATATGAGCTACATTCCATCGTGGTGTAAACAGAAATATACACAAGGCATCTACTCGAAAGAATTGTATCAAAATGTTCTAAAAATATCTCTGGTTGGTTTCACAAAAGCAAACTGTATCAAAAGCATTAGCCGAGAGCAAGCAATATAATAGGCTAAACCCTTTACACAACAAAAAGCAGGACAACCAATCACATCGCTTTGATTGTGGACCATAGGGAGTCCCATACAGCACATGCAGTTAAACTCAGCACAGTCAAAAACACATTACAGGAAAAGAACTTGTACAGCTAAACATCGGTGGGACAACCATAATGGTCTATTGTGCTTCGTACGTATTAGGCTGGGCCTATCTACACAACAATCATACGTTTCTCACGCATGGAATTCGGGCTACTGGGCACCCGAAAGCAAAGGACTGTGGAACCATTTGTTCTATTACTCTATAATATGCGCACCTGTTTGGAGACACGTGTCTTCATTTACATGAATATTCAAATGCGAAATAGAGTCAGAGACTCTGAACTCTCCATTACGGCATCCCTGTACGGAAGCTGTTGTCAGCTGCTCCTGTCTACTGACCATGTTCAGGTGATCTGACTCCATGTGTGATCGTGTCTCTGTGGCCCTGTGTTCAGGCCTGTATGACCGCAGTGTAGCTGATGTTCCCTGTGAGAGCACTGGAATACTTTAGACTGCACAGAAAGCCTACTTAGTTAACGAGTTAACTCATTGATTACCTACTTGTTATACATTTTTCTGTGTTCCATAACATTGTACATGCCTTAAATGAACACTAAGCACCATGCAACTTGAATGAGGTGGCTTCCAAATGCAACTAGGGCTAAAACATGCCCACTGTGAAAGTTTTTATTTTATTTATTTCTTTAAAAGTAAAGTGTGTTTTTACATATCAATGGAGATGCTCTTTTTGTCTGTGAGAGGGAGTATGTGGTTTGTTGGTGGGTGGGTGGCATATTTTAGTCTTCTCTAAGATTATGGTTAAATTAGGTTGGTGCAAATCTACTTGAAGCTGGTACTTCATCTGCTTGTTCAAATAGACTGAGCAACAACGATGTTCACCGTTGTAGATTATGTGTTTTTACAGCTGCTCTACTGTGGCTACGCTGCAATTTCATGTGGCTAGCATGAGGTTAGCATCTGACTAGAATATGGCTAGCATGAGGCTAGCATGTGGTTAGCATCTGACTAGCATGTGGCTAGTGCAGGCCTGCTGTCACCGCGAGCACACCGTGAGATCAATATAGCGTGACACACATTTTCAGCGAAGCGTATGCCTTGACAACACCTTCTGGACCGGTTTCCCGTTTCTCCGCTCAGAGTGGCAGAGTTTTTCCTTGCCCGGGGGGAGGAGCAGGTTAAGAGGGTGTTGTTTGTTTCCATGTGAAATGTATGTTTCACAGCCCTTTGAGACTGCAATGTGATTAAGGGCTATATAAATAAAATTGACTTTATTGACTTGAGTGGCGACAGTTGGCTCGGTGGCACATTCATGTTTGATAGATAAAAAGGGTCTGGTCAAAACATAACTGTAACGCTAGATTGCCCCAGGAATGTTTTGGCTCGAAGACATGCTAGACATTAAGCTGAGCACACAACGTGTCAACCTGTCTGTAGGGGGCAAACGACAGGGTATCGTGTAAAGTGTGTAAAGTGTGTGTGTGTTGGGGGGGGTTGGCCCTTCTTAATAAGAAAGGCCTGATTCGTAAAACTTTTATTTTCAAGGGTGTGGGGGGCTGTAAAATATTGTTGCCATGCATTTCCTCCCTGCTTTAGTATAACGCTGACGTCCGACTTCGATGTTCGTGTTGATGTGGTCATTCTTATTTTCATAATACATCAGATGTTCATGTTGATGTGGTCATTCTTATTTTCATGATAATACATCAGATGTTCATGTTGATGTGGTCATTCTTATTTTCATGATAATACATCAGATGTTCGTGTTGATGTGGTCATTCTTATTTTCATGATAATACATCCGATGTTCATGTTGATGTGGTCATTCTCTGACTATTATTTTCATGACAATACATCCGATGTGCTGGCATGAAGCAAGCAGGCCTACATGCTTGCAGCTATGAATGTTCCTTTGCAACAGCAGGAGCCGCCGTTACAACTGGAGCTTTATCTTGACGCTGTCCCTTCTCTGAAGCTTCCCCCACCACCACCACCACCACCACCCCTGGAAGCCAAGGCATCAGTAGTGCCAGCCCGGCTGGTGGTGAAATGTTGTGAAGGGTGGAGGGCGGTGGAGGAGCGGTAGTGGACAGTGGACGGGGCTGGTTAAAGGGTGATGCAGAGGGGGTGCGGAGGTGGTGCAGACGGGGTGCAGAGGGGGTGCAGACGGGGTGCGGAGGTGGTGCGGGCTGCTGGGGCGCACAGTGTACTGCTGCGGGGGGAACGGGGGGTATCTCTACTCCTCCACCGCCTGGGACATCTGCTTCTCGTACAAGCTCAACACGTGGTGCACGAACTGGTACTGCTCACAGGTCTGGATCATGCCGCCCCTGGACACACGTGCACAAACATAAAAACACACACACACGCATGCATACAGAGCGACACACACACGCGCGCACACAAGCGCACACACACACACACGCATGCATACAGAGAGACACACAATGATGGATTTAATACTATACAATACACAACACAATACACACTTTATTCAACACACACTCATTTTCTTTTTGGGGCTAAACTGGGGCTATTGGCTAGCTAACAGGCTAAGATACACGCTAACGCAAACGTGAACCAGAGGTAATCCCAAACTGGGGCTATTGGCTAGCTAACAGGCTAAGATAGGCGCTAGCACAAATGCGAGCCAGTAGGGGCTTTTGGCTAGCAGCAGGCTAACCTCGGTGCTGACTAGCACAAACATGAGCTAGAGGTTATTCCGGGGGAGCTGTGTCACCTGTCCAGACGGAGCTGACAGGTGGTTTTTAGGATGTCCACCACGCCCTCGGTCCTCAGCTGCTTGCACAGGATGGAAGTGGCGATGAAACAGCCGGTGCGGCCGATTCCAGCGCTGCAGACAGTAGGAAATTCATTCTAAAGGACCCGATCACACCGAGATGCGTCGCTATAAACCTGTCGCTAGCAAAACCATTGTTTTGGCATGGCGCGACTGGCACGCGCTTTTTATGACGCCGCGCTTCGCAGGTTTTTTTTTGCGTTTTTTTAGCAGCGCATAAAGGTTATATGTCATAGTATGTAATGTAATGTATGTAAAAGTTAAGTGTCGCACTGTTCGTCAATGTGACAGTTGGCCCAGGCAGTTGTTCTCTTAGGTGCAATATTGCGTAATATGCTGATTTTATCACCATGGTATGTGTGTGTATTTATACATTTTATTTTAATTATTGTATAGCATGTGTAAACTGCTAAATTTAAGATATTGTGTAGGATACCGACTGGTGTTAATTATGTTATTATTTTTATAAAAACAGCAGCATGGAGTCCAAGATATCTCCCACCTGTGGACAATAAAGTTTTATCAATCAATAAGGGCTTTTCACACTGCATATTCTCATCTCTGGGCTATCGTTAGCACCTTCTTAGCTGCGGTGCTAACACTCTCTTAGCTCTGGGGCTAACACTCTCTTAGCTGCGGTGCTAACATTATCTTAGCCCCCGGGGCTAACACTCTCTTAGCCTCGGGGCTAACACACTCTTAGCCCTGGGGCTAACACTCTCTTAGCCCCGGGGCTAACACTCTCTTAGCCTTGGGGCTAACACACTCTTAGCCCCGGGGCTAACACTCTCTTAGCCCCGGGGCTAAGAACGTTTTAAAAATGCCTTTATCCCTGAGCTAAGCGCAGTGTGAAAAGCCCTTATCAATCTATCTACTTCCCCCTGACCCTTGACCCCTGACCCTTGACCCCTACCTGCAGTGGACGATCACGGGGCCACTGCCTGGCGGCGCTTCCTCCCGAGCCCTCTCCACTTCCTGCACCAGCTCCAGAAGGGGTGGGGCTTTGTCGGGGGTCTTCTGGTCGGGCCAGGAGGTATACCAGTACTGCTTCAGACTCCTCTCCTCCCCCCCACACTGGCTCACACACACGCACACACACACACACACACACACACGCACGCACGCACGCACACACATGCACGCACACACACACACGCACGCACGCACACACACGCACACAGAGACCGCACACACACACATGCACGCACACATGCACGCACACACACACACGCACACATGCAGGCACAAGCACAAACATACACACGCACACACATAGAAACATAGTCATACACAAACACACACACACACACATTCGTCCCAACAGACATATTATGTGAAGAGTTGTTTTTTTTGGAGCGCTTGTTCTGCATGTTACCTTGGTGTCAGTTGCTATGACAACGATTAATTCAGACCCAGACAGCCAAACAACAGTACTGTATATAGTCACAAGCTGTCTGCATCTCCACACATTTGTTTTTTCCCAGCCTGTCTTCTGTCTGTTGAATATATCATTTTAATATTACATTAATCCAGTAGAAAGACATCAGGTGGTAATGTCTGCTCCGTTACGTAAACGCAATCAGACGCCGCTGCTGTTACTGAATGATCGTGTTCGGTGTGTGCTGGATGCAAGTGGCATCATGGTGCTGAATTAAATCGGCAGCGCCCACCAGGAGCAGATGGGAGGGGGGTGAGGGGATGAGGATGTTCCTACCGCCACCCACATCTGTGTACACGGGGGGGGCTCGTTAATAAAGCCACCGTGAGCGATGGGAAACGAGCTGTTTATTCTCGTCATTGATAGTACAGCGGCAAATTATATTACATACTTATCTCAGAATGGCATTATCGGAATTCTGAGATAAGAACTATAAGAACTATTTAGGAACTATTTACATTTCATTACTCATTATCAAGTGAAGCGATACCTTAACGTCAGAATTATATACACATCCCCACAGTTTTAATCAATTTACTTTCATGTAAACAGATGGAGGTTACTGTATCATGTATCTGAAGGTTTTTTAAACAATTGAGCCATCACCTCCAAATATAATGTATTCTCCAAAACTATATATTCACATTAATGGACATCCAAATAATTACAGCAATAATCAGACAATATCAAAGTCTTATGACAGCCCTCATAACAGACATCTCCTCGACTTCATAGTAGGAAAAATGATATGTCAGATTGGCAGCTTGTATCTTTGAAGCAAGAGATCTATGTTGTTGTCCAAACAAATAAAACAAATATAACAATATAATTAATTATTACTGCAAATCTTATCGTTTTTCCAGCAACTTCATCAAGCGACAATGATAGTCTTTCTCGTAGACCCCAGTGTGTGAAGATGGGAATTAATAAAAACCTGTCACCTCGTTAATGGTACGATTACAGCGCCTTTGTTCAACCCAATGATGAAACGCGGCTCAGTTTGAATAATTGTTTATACAAGTAGTTCTCAAACCTTTATGGCTTCCCTACCCCAGTCACATTATTTTCCAAGCCCAAGTACCCCTTCTATATTAATACCTACAGTATATAAATATCAGTATCAATAAAGAGTCGTTTTTTAAGGTTATGTTTACCATGAGAAGAATACACGCTTAAACTGGCCCAGTGGTGTAATATTCCACCCAGTTACCATGGGAACAGAGACTTGTGGGCTCACCTTCAGAGTGAACACCCTCAGGCTGTAGTCATCCTCCTGCGTTACCGTGACAACGGTGATCTCGACCCCCTCGTGGGTCACAGAGTCCTCGGGCCAGTACTCTGCACATTTCTGCCAGACACCATGGAACATCATCATCATCATCATCTTCATCATCATCATCTTCGTCATCATCATCTTCATCATCATCATCCATTCACCAATAATCATTTTAGTACAGAACACATCCATCCATCCATCCATCCATCCATCCATCCATTCATCCATCCATCCACACATTCATCCGTTCATCCATCCATCAATCCACACATCCATCCATCCACACACCCATCCTTCCATCCATCCATCCATCCATCCATCCATCCACACACCCATCCATCAATCCATACATCCATCCACACATTCATCCATCCATCTATACATCCATCCATCCACACACCCATCCATCCATCCATCCATCCATCCATCCATCCATCCATCCATCCATCCATCCACACACCCATCCATCAATCCATCCATCCATCCACACATTCATCCATCCATCCATCCATCCACACACCCATCCATCCATCCATCCACACACCCATCCATCAATCCATCCATCCATCTACATATTCATCCATCCATCCATCCATCCACACATCCATCCATCCATCCATCCATCCTTCCACACATCCATCCATCCATCCACATCCATCCATCCATCCGCATTCATTCATCCATCCATCCATCCACATCCATCCATCCACATCCATCCATCCATCCATCCACACATTCATCCATCCATCCATCCATCCATCCACACCCATCCATCCACACACCCATCCATCCATCCATCCATCCATCCACACACCCATCCATCCATCCATCCACACATCCATCCACACATCCATCCACACACCCATCCATCCATCCATCCATCCACACATCCATCCACACATCCATCCACCCATCCATCCAGCCACACATCCATCCACACACCCATCCATCCACACACCCATCCATCCATCCAGACATCCATCCATCCACCCATCCATCCATCCATCCAGCCATCCACACACCCATCCATCCACCACACATCCATCCACACATCCATCCACACACCCATCAATCCATCCATCCATCCATCCACCCATCCATCCACACACCCATCCATCCATCCATCCACACATCCATCCATCCATCCACACATCATCCATCCACCCATCATCCACCCACCCATCATCCACCCATCCATCCACACATCCATCCATCCATCCATCAACAATCATGTCAGTAAAGAACACACCATCCACCCTACCGTAACTGTAACTTATTCCCCTCCCCCCCTCCCCCCACATATAAATGCTACAACCTAGTGCTTTCCCTCTGGCCACGCCTGCGGTACGTGATTATTAATGGCCGACCTCGTTCTTCTCCTCCAGGTTGGTGATCATGACGATGATGGGGCTCCTCTCCTGCCAGACCATCCTCCAGAAGTCTCCCACGGTGTTGACTGTGGGGCCCTGGGTCGCAATGTAGGCACCCTCCTCACCCCCGTAACCCTAGGAGACACGCCAGCCAATAGGGAGAGAGACCAGCATTGAGCTGCACGTCCAATAGGGAGAGAGAGAGAGAGAGAGAGAGAGAAAGAGAGAAAGAGAGAGAGAGAGAGAAGCCTCATGTCCAATAGAGAGAGAGAGAGAGAGAGAGAGAGAGAGACCAGCCTCACATCCAATAGGGAGAGAGAGACCTGCCTCACATCCAATAGGGAGAGAGAGACCAGCCTCATGTCCATTAGGGAGGGAGAGAGAGACCAGCCTCATGTCCAATAGGGAGAGAGACCAGCCTCATGTCCAATAGGGAGGGAGAGAGAGACCAGCCTCATGTCCAATAGGGAGAGAGAGAGAGAGACCAGCCTCACATCCAATAGGGAGAGAGAGAGAGAGACCAGCCTCACATCCAATAGGGAGAGAGAGAGAGACCAGCCTCATGTCCAAAAGGGAGAGAGAGAGAGAGACCAGCCTCACATCCAATAGGGAGAGAGAGACCAGCCTCATGTCCAATAGGGAGAGAGAGAGATGCCTCACATCCAATAGGGAGAGAGAGACCAGCCTCATGTCCAACAGGGAGAGAGAGAGATGCCTCCCGTCCAATAGGGAGAGAGAGACCAGCCTCATGTCCAATAAGGAGAGAGAGAGATGCCTCACATCCAATAGGGAGAGAGAGAGAGACCAGCCTCATGTCCAATAGGGAGAGAGAGATGCCTCACGTCCAATAGGGAGAGAGAGACCAGCCTCATGTCCAATAGGAAGAGAGAGAGATGCCTCACATCCAATAGGGAGAGAGAGAGACCAGCCTCATGTCCAATAGGGAGAGAGAGAGAGAGACCAGCCTCACATCCAATAGGGAGAAAGAGACCAGCCTCATGTCCAATAGGGAGAGAGAGACCAGAAAGGACTTATTTTGCTTTCACACGGACGACAAATGAGGGAGACTAAGACCATTCCACCCCACCGCTGTGCCTTGCAACCCACCGGGGGACCCCGACCTCCCCTTTGAGAACCCCTGCTCTAGATCACGTGCATATAGTCTTGTGATTTACATGACCTAGTATACTCACACATGTGTGCAGGCTGTAATCACACACTCAAAATGGTGGAGTAAATTAGAGGCACTTACATCTGGAGAAAACATAAAGCAGAGAGAGAGAGAGAGAGGGAGAGGCAGAGAGAGAGAGAGCAGTGTTTTCTCCACAAACACCCCCCCCCCCCCACACACACACACACACACACACACACACACACATATTTCCCACATATTTTGATTTAATTGCCTATTTTTTCTAAAATGTATATTCCTATGTCCAATACTATAGTATATATCCAAGCTAAATGTTTTATATTGATCTTTATATTTGCCTACGTACAGTACAATGTAAGATGTCCTTGAGTGTGTTGAAAGGCGTCCTGCAATACAACGTATTATTCTCTTTACTGTTACAGGTCTTACACCCACCTTCAGGTAATTGCCGTTGATGTAGGTGGCGAGGAAGTCATCGTCATCCGGGGACTTTAGGACCACTCTGCTGTGTGTGTCTGGGGTGGGGGGAGGTGGGGGGGGGGGGGGGGGGGGGGGGTTCAAGGGGT
>JAODUK010000021.1:4352408-4363245 GCA_027564635.1 Typhlichthys eigenmanni
AATGCATTTCCAATGTG
The DNA here is from genome assembly GCA_027564635.1 of Typhlichthys eigenmanni. Classification (NCBI taxonomy): domain Eukaryota; kingdom Metazoa; phylum Chordata; class Actinopteri; order Percopsiformes; family Amblyopsidae; genus Typhlichthys; species Typhlichthys eigenmanni. Next base: position 4,352,426 of record JAODUK010000021.1, read on the forward strand.
TGGGGCGTCTGAGGAAGCACCCTATGGCATTGAAGGGGTGGGGTGTTCTTGTTTTAGTTCAAATATAAGCAAGCTTTCTCCAGATTGACTGTGCCTTTAAAGCTCTCCACGCTCCAGGAGGCTCTGCCACCAGACGTGGAGAGCCATGCAAGGCACAATCACGTTCCACCGCATTCCTGCTCGAGCCACTCGCCTGATAACAGTGCTCACACACAGACCCAGAATAGCTCGGTTGGTTCAGTGTGTGTGTGGTGTACTATCAAATCTATCTTAAGGGTACAGTCACATGCACGAAATTGACTGCACCCAATATTGGGCTCCTGTTCACTTCCATTCTATGCGAGCAAAGGAGGGAATAAAACCTTCACTTCCCGTGGTGAGCCAGAAACGCATATCCACTTCACCTAGAGTTCCACACAGCTGAACTTTGACCGCTTAATTCGCAGCCTTAACCATCAGAAAGGAGGCGTGCGTGTGTGGTTGAACCCACGGGGTGTAGTTGGCTGTAGTGTTAGCGAGGCTAAGTGGAGTAGAGTTTAAGCTGCGCCGGTGTCTATAGAAATGCGTCTAACCAGCCTGTATTGTAGTGTTCCTATTGACTGCAAACTGCTTCTACACAAAACAACACCCGCTTATAAAAAACGCTGATGTTTGTTTGTGTATCCAACAAGCGTTCGTAGAACTGTGTGACGGCCCGCACTGTCCACATAACACAGGACGAGACGTGAGTTTCGTACCGGAAGGCGGCGGTTCATCGCCTGCCCAGTTTTCATTCGTACGCGTGACTGTACCCTCATGTTCAACACAACTACACACACTGCAACACAGCCTACCTAGCATGTTTATACCATTGGGTCACATACAGGTTAAGTCAGGTTAGCACTCCCACCAGTAAACAGGGTTAAATGTGGGTAGGGCTCTGCCACTCACTCTGCCCTCTTGACAGCTCACGCTCACGCTCACACACACACACACAGCAACAGCCAATAGGCCTACAGGGAAATAGTGAATGCCCCACCCCCTGGATTTCCATCTAAGCATGACTAGTAGTGATTAACAACAATGTCAAACAAGATTACATTTTTTTTTATTTTGTGCTGATTTACATAAAATCTACAGATTTAAAAAACGAACAGGTGCTATATGTTTGAATTGGAAAGTAAACAAGAATACAACAATAGATGTTCTATCATACAAGTCAAAGTGCATTTAGTCAAAATCGAATTTAAAGACCTGTTCTCCAAACTTGCCATAAATTATCTTCACGATTGGTTCGATTGTATAATTTTGTACCCACCAACAACCCTTCCTTATTCACAACATCGCTTATATTCAAGGTGACACTTGCAGTCGTCTCACAGAACTGGGGCAGCCAAGAAAAATTAAAAAAAAGATTGGCTGAGGTCAGACTGGGACAGAGCGGCCTATTAATAGCTAAGAAAACCCCAAACCTAGAGATTAAAGCTGTGTTTAAAACTAAAATGGCTTCCACACTCCACCCAGATCGAGCAGAGCCTTCGCCTGACGCGGCCCCAGCCACCGTCCTTGCCTGAAGGTTATTAATATCAGACTAGCCGTGTCCATTATGGAGGTCTGAGTGCTAAAGGCCCTCCAGCTATTTGTGCTAGTTGTGCCTGCCAGCTAGGTCGCAGACAGAGAAGAGACACCTACAGCGCTGCTTTTCAGCTCTCTATTCCACTGATGCTCAGAACACGTCAATTACAGAAGTGGAACAGGGAATATACACTAGAATCCATGTTCCGCTGTTATTCAGAAAGACACTTTTGGACAATAATCCATATTGTTATCTGGAGTGTCTATGTATTTTTAATAATAGCACAATATGCACGTACTTAACACCCCCCGCGCCCCTCCCCCTGCATTCGTGTGTGTGGAGGGGGAGGGGGGGGTTGTAGACATTGTCCTGTGTTTTCAGCACTAGGTGGCACTGCAGGGTTTAGGCGTGACTCCACACATGTGGAAGTCCAGGTGAAGACATTTAAGGTTACCACGGGGAATAAGTTAATGTACGTTAACTGTGGTCAACTAAACCACCTGGCTCATTGTGTTGCCATCAGCAGGACATGGTGGACTACCCAGAACATTGGACGTTATCGAGTGCCAGCGGAACAAAGCAGAGAAAGTGTTTACAAATGGATACAGAAGGAGGGACAGACAGAGAGAGATACGCAGAGGTCCAGACAGGTCCAGGCAGAGGTCAGTAGAGGTCACTTAGCCCGGCTGTCTTGCGGGCTTTCTGCATGAGGGCACGGAGCTGGAACTGCTTCCTGGACAAGAGACGCACGTGCTGGGGAAGAGAAACCATAACGTCACCTACGGTGTGAAGATGCTGAAGGCATTTGACATGCCAGATGGATTGTTAGTCACAAGTCCATCTGGGGAGAGGTCCATTGAAACTGTTTGTAAAGGGCGGCACTTTCAAAAAATACTTGGCAGTTGATTGGATGAAGCATCTGGTCGTCTTCGCTGTCGGCACACATTAGCCACGCCCGTATAGCTATCAGTACAATGCTGATTGGTAAGTTCAGATGCTACTCGGACACAATAACAATGATTTCTAGGCTTCCCAGACTGATTCTCACGGCAAAGTTAAACTGAAGATCACTCCTGAGTCGGAATTTCCATTTCCCTGTTCCAGGAACTATTTTGGGGAACCATTTAGCCTGAACACCGATTGGTCACCAAGTTGACCAGCTATTAAAAAGAGTGTGCATCTCTGCTGGATGCAGCTCAAGGCTGCGTGGCCTAATGGCTGGCCACCTCATCCGACTACGTTGCAGTACATCTGGACGCATCTGTACTAGAAGGTTCCTGGAACCGTGCCCTGCTCACCTTGAGGAAGACCTCCAGGTCGATGACGTCCCTGCGCAGCGCCTCTCCCAGGTAGAAGATGGTGTCCTCGATGGCGTTTTCCTCAGCATAAAGGTTTAGGATCTGCTTGTACAGCGGCGCTGTGGGCACAATGACATCGTCGATATCGTTGTTCTCAGACTGGGTCTCCATCTTCTCCAGCGCCTCGCTCAGCTCCTCGTCCTTCCTCTTCAGCAGCTCGATGTTCCGATCAACCTCCGCCTAGGGAGGTGATGAAGACGTGATAAATGTGATGGCTCCAGCGAACCAAGGGTGGTCCTGGACGGAACATGAAACCTAGGGGAACCAGAGAAATCCAAAAGGAACCAAGGAAACCCAGAGGAACCCCATAGGACCCAAGGAACCCCCAGAGGAACAAAGGATCCCCAGAGGAACCATGGGACCCAGAGAAACACCAAAGGAATCCCAGAGGAACCAGAGGACCCCTCTCTCTCACCACTTCCTGGTCCAGCCGTGAGACCATGTCCTCCAGCTTCTGGTGGCCCTTCTTCAGGTCCTCCTCTGTGCGCTTCAGGGCATCCAGCTCAGCCTGGGCCCGGTCCATCTCCTCCTTCATCCTCCAGCGCAGCTTGTGGCTGACGGCTGAGATCAGCGAGGCGCGGATGGTGTCCTCCCCAATGGTGCCGTCCTGGCTCTGACCTGAGCAGGACAAGCGGAGAACAACTGATCTGACCAGGATTCTGATAGAGCTACTAAACAGGGTACTAAACATATTTTTGATAGGGTTCTAAACAGGGTTCTGATAGGCATACAGAACTTCTGACCAGGGGTTCTACACATGGTTCTGATAAGGGTTCTGCACAGGATTCTACACATTGCTGAGACCAGGGGTTCTACATAGGGTTCTGATAGGGTTGAGATCAGGGGTTCTGATGACGAGGGGTTCTAAACATGGGATCAGAACCTGCCAGATTATTTTTGCTAACATTATTAATCTAGTTTGATTAATATAATATATGATATAATAATTAATCATTATTGGTGCGTTTTCAATTGCATTTATATACCTGTGCATCACAGTTAGTGTGTGTGAGTGTGTGTGCACGTCGCTGAGGGGTCCACAGGTCAACCTATCCCCTCTGCACCCCGTCACTGATGTAGGATGGGCATTGTAAAAAAAATGCTTGGTCTGATCGCCTTTCCCTGCCCTACACACCACGACCAACCAGCGTGTAGGATTGCCTCTCCCCAACTAGCGCTACTTAGTTAATCCTGGGACTCGCTACAGTGAGGACGTGTTGTTGTTTTCTTGGATAAATAACAGTGTTGTGTGCATGCATCTACATAACCACACACACAGACAACCATAAGCCTATGTGTGCACTGTTGAGGATTGAGATCATGTTGCCTATGTAGACATCTGGTTAAGGTCTTACCGGACACCATGCAGCGGGCTTGTACCTACACCCAACCACCCTCAAATCAGTATAGCGATCACTGCCCATCGCATTTTCAGGCATTAAGCCGCTCTTGTCCACACTGGTCCTGGAACAGTCACTACACTGGCCCATCTCACCAGCAGACACGGTTGCCCTAATCCTCTCCTATGTTTCCAGTCTCGGCCAGACCTAAATATAGCCCCACATGTGTGTCTGTTTTGGGGGGGGGAGACAGGGCCTTTAGCTGGGGTCCACTGCACCCTTTGGCCTTTTATACGCCCGGCTCTGATTACATGCACGACCTTTCACAGACGGGCACGCTTCTTGGTTCACCCCTCACAGATAAGGGGAGGAAGGGGATGGGGTAGTTAAAAGGTCAAGGGTCACGAGAAGTAACCAAGTAAAGGTCACAGGTGGAAGAGTATTGTGAAACTCATTCTACCTCGCTGCTCTAAGGAGCGATACAGAAAATCATTCCTACCTACTGCACTAACACTGTATAACTCATCTGCCTCTGTTAGAGCCGGGCCTATTACAGACCTGGACTAAATGTGTCGGTCACTTTTTGAACTATGTTCCTTGTGTTTTATTCTACTGCATTATTTATTCTTTCTATTGCACTTTTATTGTATTTAATGTACCAGACTGCTATGACGACCTAATTTCCCTTCGGGGATAAATAAAGTTATCTATCTAAACAATACAAAACTGCAACATGTCACCTTCAGTAACTATGGGTCGCGAAATATTTACTCCATTTGTAAAGGAAACATTTACATATATGGATGTTTGCATTGAATACCTAATAACTAACTTAATTTAACCAACTACATTTAACTTATTTAACTAATGCATGTCCTCTCTAAAGATGGTACTACTCACGTTGCATCTGGAACTGGACATTTGGGTTTCAGGGCTTTCAAAGTTTAAAAGAATCCATTCCATGAAAACCAAATATTTCTAGTTTTTTTTGGAACTAGCAATGTTGATGTGAGACGGAGTAGTAAGCCTTTAAAAATTGACTGTTAGCTTCCTGGTCTGTATTGGCTAAAAAAGGGAGAGAGGCAGGCAAACAGGCTAATGAGAGAAAAATGTTGTGTAGATTACTGCACAGTTTGTTTGGTAACGCCCCTATGAGGACATGTCCAGCTACGTAGTATGCAAGGCAAGGAACTGATGTTGAGCCCCAGTACACAAACCTAGGTAAAATGTTAATGTTAAACAAGTGAAAAGGAGCATGAAATGACTCCTTTAACGTCACAGTAAATCACAGTGACTTCGACAACTACAACACCCAGAATGCCGAGCGGCGCCCTACATACCCACTGTGGAGACGGGGGTCTGGGAGGGGTAGTGCGCCGGGCCAGGTGGGGTCGGGTACGAGTTGCCCGCTGGGTACGGGTAACCAGGGTAACCACTGCAAACAATCCCACAGACACACAGTTACACAGTCAGCAAAGTTCCATCCCATCATTTGAAAAAGATTAACACATTTTCTCAAAACATCATAATGATTAACATCTATCTATGCCTGTTAAAGTAAATATGTGCAATTGTGTGTGCTGAAAACATTTATGTGTATCAGATTATTACTGAAACCTACTAGTTCTAAATTTAGAGTTTTGCATGTTCTTTGTTTATTATTTGAATAATTTAATCATGTAAAAAAACAATGAACTCTCATTGGAATCCACTATATGAATGAGTAACCGGTCAGGTCTGGTTTGTCTCTAGATCAAGCAGGTTAGAGAGCCGTCTTACCCAGGGCTGGGAGATGGCCCATAGGGGGAGACAGCAGGCATGTTAGGCATGTAGGAAGCTGCTGACAGACAGGAGAATAAGCACAGAGCTCATGTCACACATACACACACATTAACTTTATTTTTCCTTGAGCATATTAAAGTGGAGCATGAGCGCCATCTGCAGTCAAGAGATACAGCTGCATTTATTTAATCCCACTCATAGGCTGCATCTGGATAGTTTGAAGACGTCATCGGGTCAAGGAAAGGAGAATCCATAAGGACTTTGCGGTGCCCAATGAATTCGACTGCACTTGGTGATTGTTTATTACGTGGGTATGCTGCGGTGAAACTACAAAGGACTATAAAACGCACCTTCAGCCCACTTTGCCCTGTGCGTTCATACCATGTTGTTTCATGCAGGCTGTAAACATGGACAGCCTGGTGAAAACTATGATGCAATTACCAAATTTGTAATTCTTAAATTTATTTTATTATTATTTTTTTTTTTTTACAAATATTTATTATATTTGTAAAAAAAACAAATGATGGCTCACAAAATGTAATGGTAACGTAATGTAAAATCTATCAACATGTGGTATGTTTGTTACTTGGACAAGTTAAGCCTATGTTAGATACTGATTAATATGATTTACAGAAATATCTTCCAATCCATCAACAAAAGGCACACTTGTTATATGTAGCAATATACGTCTACTGTCAAGTAGCGCTTAGGAAGACGGTCTACAGTGGGATTAAAAATTATGTTGTTCAAGGTAGAATTTATCACAAATAAAGCAATTCTATAATAAAAATGTTACTTACATGTATGTACAGTGGATCTACTAGTCTACACACCCCTGTCAGAAGTTTTTCCACCTTTAATGTGACCTATAATGTGAACAATTCAATTGAAAAACAAACTTTGAGGGGGAAAATTTTAAATAAAAACCTTACAATAACCTGGTTGCATAAGTGTGCACACTCTTAAACTAATACTTTGTTGAAGCACCTTTTGATTTTATTACAACACTCTTTTTGGGTAGGAGTCTATTAGCATGGCACACCTTGACGTGGCAATATTTGCGCTCCAAATCACAAGCACAGCCCTCTTCAGATCACCCCACAGATGCTCAATTGGATACAGGTCGGGGCTCTGGCTAGGCCATTCCAAAATGTTAATCTTCTTCTGGTGAAGCCATGTTTTTGTGGATTTGGATGTGTGCTTTGGGTCGTTGTCACGCTGAAAGGTGAACTTCCTCTTCAGCTTTCTAACGGACGCCTGAAGGTTGTGTGCCTAAATTTCCTGGTATCACAAAAACCTGGCATTTTAACAGGGGTGTGTAAACGTTCTATATCCACTGTATGTGTGTGTGTGTATGTATGCATGTTAAATGTAATGTAAAACCAGATAAATTGCTGCAGTGGTCTCTCCACACACAGACAGGCTTGACAAGCCAGTCTGCAGCAGCACTAGGGCAACACTAGGGCGGCGTCACTCACCGTTGGGGGGCCCGGCGGCCTGGAAGGCCTGGTAGGGGGCCTGCGTGGTGGGCCGGGAGAACACTGGGGGCTCCTCGCCGAACACCACGATCATCACCTGGATGAGGCTGTACAGGTCCGACTGGGGCTGCAGCACACAGCTCAGGGTCAGCACTGCACGGCACTGCACTTTACTGTACAGCATGGCACTTTACTGCACCTTATGGCAACTTTACGGTACAGAACTTTACAACACTGTACGGCACTTTACTGTACAGCACTGCACTTTACTGTACGACACTTTATGACACTTTACAACACTGTACGGCACTGCACTTTACAACACTTTATGGCACTGCACCCAAAGGTGCCATGTTGCATTGTAGCGCCTTTTACTGTGAAGAAGTTTGTGACCCAGGTCTGTGAAATGTACTATACAAATAAAATGTACTGACTTACATAGCATAGCTACGGCCTGTGATGTCATTACTAGTATTCTCTCTCAGAAGGCATCAGAGCCATTTTAGAAGGTATAAAACGGCCCAGGTTTAAAACGTGGTGGGAGAAGGTTAGCCTAAAGTAGTGGCAGTGTTTCTTAAATGGGGATACAAGTACCCCTAGTGGCACCTGAAGGTGCCACATGATAGTTTTGTACGACTACTAGTAAGCCTAATTTATATTTAAGCCTATACATTCTGCAGTCATTTTGCAGGCTGTTTACATTACATGGTACTGCGGTGCTGTGAATGTGCCATGTCTTGTTATTACAATAAAAAAAAAAAAAAAACAAAACAAAAACAATGAGCAATCTTCTGGAATGGCACTCTACAGTAGATAGAGCTCCAAGCCATAGACTGGTGTTTGGTCATGAAGTATAATTATGCAAACTGGTTATAGTGCCGTTGTTAAACGGACAGATTTTTGATTGGCGTGCGTAGTGTGTGCACCCAGTGCCGCCCCATGCCCCCCCTCCTGCAGCCACGTTAGCTTACGTGCTTCCACTCGTGCAGGTAGGGCAGGTAGATCTTGCCGTTGGCATCGATGTGCTTGCCCGTCTTGATCATCATGGCGCTGGTGGGCTTGACGAAGCAGATGGGGGGGTTGTAGGGGTAGGTGTCCAGCAGCCACAGGCACACCGGGATGTTGTACACGTTGCCTAGGAGACAGATACACGCGTGAGCCCCACTGATTGGGTAGCAATATTCATAATAACATTTTGATTAAAAAAGTAGTGAGCTGTTGTTAGCTAAATGTAAGCTAGCACACTTTTTGGTCAGATTCACCAAATATCTCCTCACATTTCACTAACATACCGTTCTCTGTGCGTGCTGAAAACATTACCTGGTGCTTCTACACAGCTCTGGCTCCGTAAAGTGGAACATTAACAATGTGGCTAACACCGCTCACAACAACAATGACACTTTGCTTTGCAATGCATTTCAATGTGTGGGGCGGAGCTTCTGAGGGAGTTTGTTTTGATTTGATCTTAAAGTTAACAAGCCTTCTCCAGGATGAGCAGAATAACCCTTCGTTTAAATACGTGGGATATAAAAGTGTCAACGTTTCAAAAAAAGGACAATGTGTACAGTAATAATAATCATTTATAAAAAGTTATATAATAATATAATAATAAAACATAATAGTAGAAGTAAAAAAAAAAAACAACTGATCAATATGAACAAATAGACCATAATATTGTGTTATAAATAAGTCACATATGTAGAGAATAAGAGAATGCTTGTTCCTCACCTCTGTAGCTGACTGGAACGGTTCCTGTCAGACTCATCAGGTCTCTAGTGGAGCCATCATTGAACACTGACGACAACAACATACAGAACAGTGCAGTTCAGTACAACATTCATGCATGCCAATGTGCCAATGTCACGTTCATTAACTGTACCATAGGCATCCATAACGGGCTTCAGATCCTTGTATTGGGTTATCACGTTGGTAATCTCATGGACTGTCAGATCTCTGTATTTGTATTGCTGAGGAGAGCATCAGACAATAAATAGCAGACAGCAGGTAGCCCAATCAACTCACATCATCCTGAAGGAAACCATCAGTCTGAAGGCAAGGCAATGCACTATATTGCACATTTCATAAAGCAGGCAGACTCAATGTGCTTCACATAAAAACATAGTATACAACAAAATAGAATTTAAAAGTAGTGAATAAAAAGGCATTTAATAATCAATAAGCACCAATCATAATCAAGCAGTAATAGAATAGGATCAAGGTAATCTCCCAACCCATAACACAGAATGCAGAAAAATAATGATTAAGCCTGAAAAAAATGTATAGTGGATAGGCTAAGGCAGGTACGTTACTAATATACTTAGTAACGTACCTGACTGAAACAAATAATCCATACTCTAATGTGTAATTTATAAATATATAACGTTACATTTAATCGCTGATGTCTATGTTAGACTAAGTTTTTCTTAGCAATCGTTTAACGTAATGTAATGTTGATTGTATGACGCGTACAATACGGTACTGCATAAGAATGTATGTACTTGTTTACGATGACGGCTGTATGTACGGTAACTATGTATGTATGTGGATGTGGTGATTTGTATGGTTGTGTTATGATGATTAATAGTCAACACATGCAATTTTTTGAGAAAAATAAAACATAGCAAACGGATCAAATGTATTTTTTTATTTAATGACTTATAAATAAATATAATAACCATATTACGTAATGTATATCGTATGTACTAGCTACCAGTACGGTAGCTCTTCGCTAATGTACGATACCAGAACCTCACCTTCAGCATCTTCTTTAGGGCTGTTTCGTTCACCACCGCCATGGCTGGATGTCTGTACTGTTGAACTATTTGTTAATGCTGTCTGTACTGTTGAACTATTTGTTAATGATGTCTGTACTGTTGAACTATTTGTTAATGGAACTACACTCATGTAAGACACAGCTGTGACCAGCTAACAAGCTAACGCTAGCCGGCTAGCCTTCGTTGATCGCTAAGATGACGTTAGCCAATCTTCGGTCAGACTTAATTGATATTTTAAAAATTAGTATTATTTTTGAAACACGTCGATCAAGTCGATAACTAAATGATACACGTAAGGTGTGAATTATAAGACCAATGAAGCTCAGACTCAGCGAGATGTCGATGGTCAACACCTTCCGACCGACGTGTGACGTAACGTTACAGTACGGTGCTGCTTCTTCTTTGTTGGAGGATAGGCAGACTATGTGCAATTAAAGCGCGTTGCTGCCCCTCACAGTCCGTATTCAGGAACAGACAGTCAAATACGAGCATACAATCTATCTGTCAAATACGTGCATACAATCTATCTGAGT
>JAODUK010000022.1:0-26284 GCA_027564635.1 Typhlichthys eigenmanni
CATAGGAGGGTAACCTTTAAGTCACTGCCACTCTATATGCACTTTGGCATGCAACAAATATGACAGGTAATGTAAACGACACCTCTCTGCTTTAACGTCATATGAATGTGTAACAAAGTTCACAGAGAACTCTGGAGCGGAGCCCAAAGGCAAAATATGTTTCTTCGACAAAACACGCACATCTGAATAAAGTGAATGGAATGCCAACATCGTGGGCCTAAGACTAAAGCTACATGTGCCTCACTTATTGGAGTTATTCAATGGGTTGGGTTATTACCGCAATAAGCATCAAATAATAATAAAAACGGATTCAGCACTGCCTTTATCTGGAGTCTGTGATTAAATTAAAAGATATATTTTCTTTGTGACTTTCCATACGCCACATAATATATAGTATGACACCATGTAAACATATGAACTACATAACTGCATGTGACTTGTACACAGTTGGCTTCTGAATTTGGGCAAAATGATTGTAGTGATAATAAACAACTGTTGGTGGTCATAGCGCCTTGGTTTGTATGTCTGTGTGTGTGAGCGTGTGTTTTAAGAGGGTTTGTGACCTATACATTTTGAGTTGTAATGTAAGCAAGCCATGTCTGGCTTAGGCTCCTACTCAAATTTGTGGGCATTTGTCTTTCAAACAACTGACATTTACATTTACATTGACAAATGTATGCTTAAAGGTTTCGTTTGGTATTTTGTCCTCATCCACAGCACAGTGTGATGTTATTTAAATGACTTCGCTAGCACTCATACACAAATGCCATTGCTTCCTGGTTGCTCTGTTGCTCTATAAAGATTTAGATTACTATTTGATGACGGATGATGAACTTTGTGAGAAAACTGCACGTTTCACCTGTGTACATACAATTTGTTTACATTATTTTAGTTTTTAGTGAAACATGAGCTTGTAGCTTGTTGTGCCTACTGTTCTGAATGAGACTAATGCCCAAGATAATTTTTCCATTTCGCATGGTATGAACCTTACTAAAGAGAAAGTAAGAATTACTATTTAATATAATTAATGTGAAATTCCTTTAAGACACTTTTTATATGGCCCTTATCACCTGTTAGGAAACAGTCAAACGCTTTGAGAACTTGCCCACTTTTGTATTATTTTATCTGCAGTTTTATGACCTACATAGAATGAGAATCAGTGAGTCATATCTAGCATCAGTGAGTCATATCTTTCATACCTCCCTAAATGAACACAAACCTCCTTACTCACAGCAATGTCTCTCTGATTTGGAAGCTCCCCAATCTTTGGATTAGCGACTTCAGACAACCTTGTATTTATTTCCTAAAACCACCCCTTCACTCCCCCTCACGCCCAATGAGACGATCGCCCTTGAAAACGTATCTCTCCGCTCAGGGAGAAAGGAAAATAGACACAACTCTTTTCTCTATCCTTGTTGCAATACTATCTCAGCATTCCAATGCACTGAGCTTACAACACGCACTTGTTCGCCCACAATGCCTTCTTCCTCTTGTCTTTTTTCTTTTTTCTTTTTTATTTGAGACACAGGTTAGGCTGGAATAGATCTGCAGAGAGCACATGTTCCATTTGCTCACCCATGTAGAATGACCTGCACTCAAAGACACTCTCCTACTTCCATATCAAGTGACCAGCAGCTTACAGGCCATTGTGGACATTTAAAGAAAGCACAGAGGGAGAGAGAGAGAGAGAGAGAGAGAGAGAAGGGGGGGTGGGGGAGAGCTCAGATTTGGTGAAATGGATTCCTGGAGGGGCCTATAGAGGAAGGATGGGGGTGGGGTATGCTGGTGAGGGCGGCTATTGAGAGCCACCTGTTGATTTACGTAGTTCCAAGTGACCCTATACTGGACCAACTGGGATCAGATGGGATGGAGCGTGGGAGGCAGTTTGTGTGTGTGTGTGTGCATGTGCATGCTGTCGTGTCTCATGAGCAGGGGTTTTCACTCAGTCCTAGCTACATGGTTAGCTAGCTCGTGAAGTAGTGGAGCCCACAGTAGTATAGCTATTGTGTTTTGTATCAACACAGTATTTTTGAGTGCTTTCAGTCTGTACAGCCTTCATTTGCCATACATTCCCTTTTGAAAAATAAAAGAGGCACTAAATGCACATCTGGGCCACCAAAGAAATTGACAAAACACTACCACCTCACAATTGCCTTTCAATTACATTGTCATTATCTCTCAGGTGTCTTCGCTGCCTTGCCTTTAAGCAGTAGGCACAATTTCAGGCAACGGCCATTTAAAAGGCACCTGTCTGCTTCATGGTGGTGGTCGGTGGTTTGCTGCGGCCCACCTGGCATTTCTGACCACTCCATATGTTCTTCTCTTACTTACCTCAGCCTGCCAACACAAGTGTTGGGACAGCTGTGTGCGCGCTCGTGACGTTAAGTGTGTGTGCATACGTATTTTGTCTTCTCCAGGCTCCAGCCATATGTTTTGTTCATTTATCTGGTCGAAGTAGCACAGGTCTATGTGTGAATCATTGTAGCACAGAGAATCTGCTGCCAAAAATGATTAAATCAGTTGTGTTCACAGTGCTTCCTTGTGTACTTAGAGTACATTTACATTTACAATTACGGCATTTGGCAGACGCTATTATCCAAAGCGACTTACATGTAGTACATTTGTCAGTAGTTGTACAGGTCATATACCAGCAATTATAAGCAAACAATATTTTAAATAGAACAAATGCAGCATAATGTAATTATACCTATTACCACATAATCAACAATATAAAAAGCAATAGGTAATGGCCTAGCTAATAAAGGGCTTGCATTGTTTTGTTTTTTATAAATAGAGAGATAAGAGCATGAGAAGTTAGGGGTTCACAGGTGACACTCTTAGTTAGGAGAGAGTGCTAAGAGTTGGGGAGGTCGCTGGTCAAGGTACCAAGGTGGATTTTGAAGAGATGGTAACCGAGGTTTACCGAGGTGGTAAAACAAAGTGCTCTTTTGGGGGCCTGGAACCGGAGCATTGCTTGGAGATAGCTTGGGCCGTTCTATGTACTGCCTTGTAGGCTAGCACCAGTGCCTTGAATTGGATGCGAGCTGCAATGGTGAGCCAGGGAAGTTATCGGAAGAAGGGGGTTATATGGGAGAACTTGGGTCGGTTGAATACCAGACGTGCTGCTGCATTTTGAACCCTCTGTAAGGGTCTGGTAGAGCACACGGGTAGTCCGGTTAGCAGTGAGTTGCAGTAGTCCAGGCGGGAGATCACTAGGGCTTGGACCAGGAGTTGTGTTGCTTCCCTTGTGAGGAACGGCCTTATCTTGCTGTTGTTGGAAAGTGAGAATCTGCAGGCACGAGCTGTAGCGGTGATGTTTGCTGCGCATGATAGGTGGTTGTCCAGGATGACTCAGAGACTTCTTACAGTAGGGGAGGAGGACACCGTGGTGTTCTTAAGGGTGATGTACAGGTCCACTTGAGTACTGTCTTTTGCCGGGAGGTGGAGTAGTTTGGTTTTGTCGAGGTTGAGTTTGAGGTGATGTGTAGACCTCCAGGCACTGATATCACTGATAGGCATTCAGAGATCCGGGTCGAGATCTGTGCGTCAGATGGAGGAAAGGAGAGGTAGAGTTAAGTGTCATCGGCATAGCAGTGATAGGAGAATCCATGAGCAGAAATTACAGGGCTGAGGGATCTGGTATATAGTGAGAAGAGTAGGGGACCTTGGGGGACTCCTGTGTTGAGTTGGCAGGGTTTGGACAGGCATCCATCCCAGAGGACTTGGTAGGAGCGATCTGACAGATAGGATTCAAACCAGGAGATAGCAGAGTTTGCAATTCCCAGCTCAGCTAGAGTTTAAAGGAGGATCTGGTGGTTTACCGTCCAAAAGGATAAGGACTGAAGAGAGGGAGGATGCTCTAGCAGTGTGAAGGGCTTCAGTCACCATGAGAAGAGCAGTCTCAATGGAGTGCGCAGCTTTGAAGCCAGACTGATGAGGGTCCAGAAGGTTGTGGTCTGCAAGGTAGAGGGACTTTTGGTTGGAGAGTAGGTGCTATTGCCAGCTCTACTGTAACAGTCTGTAATGCGTTAACATCCTAAACCTGCCAAAGATGACTTTCCAGATGATAAGTAGCCCATTATAATCACACACACACACACATTCTTTACAACAGAGGTGCATTGCAATGTTTAGACAGCAAGAGTGCAGCTGTGAGCTGTGACCTGAGTGAGCGTGGGAACAAAGTATATGTGAGTGTTTGTGTTTGTCCTTGTGTGTCTGTGTGTCTGTGTGAGGGTGTGTTGTGTTTGATGTGGGGATATTGGTGCTTAAGATGCCTATCAAACGGTGTCTTATCAAAGCTATGTCCCGCTAGCGTAGCTTGCTAGCTCTTGTGGGGAGATTTTAATCAGTACATGTACTGTTGTAGAGTTACACCAACAGCTGCTTGTGAAATGACAACTCATACGACTGGCCTGCCAGACCAGTTTTGCTCCTTGGAGTCTGTCCTTGCTTGTTTGATCTCTTTCAACACATGTTCAGTGCTCTTCGCTCTACCTCTGCACGAGGCAGGCTGATTAGCTTCGTATGGGTGTGACAGAAATTACTTCAATTATACGGGAAAGGCAGGCTGAAACTCAAGACCACACATGTTTCTGAGGTCACCTGTTCTATTTTTCTTTTGTTAAATAACGAGTATTAGCTTAAGCATGCCCAAACACTATTTCATGCATCATGTTCCTTTAAAGACGAGAAACTTGGTCTATGTGATACCATGATGTTTGCCACAATTCCTGGTTAAACCACAGTTTGGCATTAATCATAACAGATTTTCGGGAAGCAATTGTGATACTGTATTTTTATTTTCATATTTGAGCAAATACAATTGCTAATGTAGATGGAAACAAACAAATACCCCACCCCTCTTCCCCATACACCCCTCCTTTTCTTA
The DNA here is from genome assembly GCA_027564635.1 of Typhlichthys eigenmanni. Classification (NCBI taxonomy): domain Eukaryota; kingdom Metazoa; phylum Chordata; class Actinopteri; order Percopsiformes; family Amblyopsidae; genus Typhlichthys; species Typhlichthys eigenmanni. The sequence goes on from JAODUK010000022.1 coordinate 4,892, forward strand.
TTCCAGCAATGATTTCAGTAGGCCTATCAGTGAAACAGACAAGGAAACGTACTCAATACATCCGGACTGCTGTAATGGTCCTTACAGGACTGTAAATCTATTGCGCAATCAGGCACACCGTTTCCACATCATTAACCCCAAGTGACCTGAATCTAGATTTGCCACCCAAGCACCCAGAACACAACCATACTCTCTCATGGTCATTATTCACACTGACTGGCAGGAGTTCTTTTTCCTAAACAACCACCAAGTCTGTGTTTCATTCCCCCTTGAAGAATCACCCAAATAGTCATCTGAGCCAGATTCTAGCTATAGTGAAAGAGAAGAGCAAATAAGAATGTCTATTTTAATTTGCTAGCACTGAAATGTGATGCAAAGTCTTTGTAGAATCGAGAAATGCACAAGGAGAAAGTGAGAAATTGAATACATGAAGGTCATACCCCCCCCCCCCCTTTCCTCCTTTCATCTATCGTATTGCAACCGGGGTGACATGATGTCACAAAAGGGTCTTGTGTTTTGACTCACCTGGGTGAAGCCCCACTACCTGTAAATGTGTCCATAACTAATGACCTCAACGGTTACTTGATCTATTTCTGACATTATGACATTGTATGGATGCATTGAGTGCAAGACAGAAGTGGATGCATGATACCGTTTCATGCTATCATGTTTGCATTACACTAACCTTTGGAATGAGGTGCTAGGATATGCTGTCACTTTATGCAGGTGTGCTATGTGTCATACCATTGTTGTTGATGAATGATGATCATAAGGCTTCAAACACATATGGTAAAAACTAATTGGCATTTTGCTGATGTCTCTTTGCTAAGGTATACATAGCAGACATGTGATATGTTGTGCCAAGGTGTGCAGCTATACATTTGTGTTCACTTTTTATTTTCTTCCAAGTTCTGTCTAAGTACAATATCTTGCCATCTAAGTGCAATAACTTGCTATTAAATATAGGCATGTTTTACTCCTTACTGACTTGTATTGTTTGTCCAGAGGGGCAGAGTACAATACAGATATGCTTTTGGTACCACGTGCAATGGGGTATGTCCGCATGAACGTGCTTTAAGAGTGATTTGAGGCAAAACACTAATTCAGTATTGTACAACACATAAGATATGTACATACGTGGTGTGGGCTTATACTATGTAGTTTATGGTATGGTTATGTAATAATACTAATTACAAACTCTCTATAATTGTGTTTCAGTGGCCCAGAACACTGAGTGCAAGCCACTTAGCATTCAGATATGGGAGGTGTAAACACTGTCAATTTCAAATCAAAACAAGTGTCCCTTTAATAAACACACCCATGTGTGAATGGCAGCTGAGTACATCTTTTTGTAATATCTTCAAACAAATGGTACATCTATGGAATATAGCAAAAACTACAAAAACACCCTTGTTGGGAAAAACAGTGTTGGAACGTTTTAACATTCTTTTCATTTTCTTGCTAAATTTGGGGTTTTGGAGCATCATGTTGTGGCAAAGATTTCATGGAAAAAAGTACAAATATAATAATGAGAAGACAAAATCGTGACTTCTCTATATTCTACTTCATGGCTCTAAGGCGAGTCTGTAATCTTAGAAGGTCTAGATAGGAAGACCTGAGGCATAGGGACATTGAGAAAGAGGATTTATATGAACTTTCTTTTGCAGTCTTCCTTGTCTCTCTTTTCACTGACGTGTCCCGCCATGATCTGCTTCTTCTCACGCTGCGACCAGGGCATCAATTAACATTCTAAGTCTTGGCTTGTCACGACTCTATAAATCTCTTGTGATTCAGCTCTTTTGCGTGGCCACACTCCTCTATCACACTGTAATAACAGGAGAGAGGACTCAAGCATTTAGGGTGTTGGCAATGGCATCACCCTCCTGTTGAATATAGCCAGGTCTGGCGTTTCAAATCGGCTGCCACTAACATGAAATAAACAGTGTTTATTGAAATATTCTTCTTTTTGATGTCCTCAATGCAAGTGTTCAATATGTCTGATTCAGGCCTGAGTTAAAGTGAACAACACTTTCCTATTGGCAACTTATAGAGTTTTTTAGAGTTTGTTTATGAGTCACTCACACTGCAGACACATCTAGGACTCTTATTCGCCAGTTTGATACAGCAGATATGAGGCTAGGTGCTAGGATGCTAAGAAATATCTTATCTAATATACTGTAAATGAATAATTTAGAAATAGATCCTGTATATTGTATATGATGTAGATTGTGTTTGGTTAAATGTTGTTTAATGGTTTACTCTCCCCACAAGTCATGCATCTAGTCCTTTAAATGAAAATGGTTGATTTAAATATCTATTGAAATGATAAATGCAGTTAAAAACATTAGTGGCTTTATTGAATGATAAGGATTGAGGCTGCCACTGATTTTTTACATCATCCTCTCATCCAGGTCATTATAATTTGAAACATTTTACATAAGTTACAGTAAGTAACTTAAGTTTACATTTCTAGCAAAAAGTAATGTTAACATCAGCTACAGTATAGTTGACCGCACATGATTTGTTCTTTGGAAATATAAAGTGGCTAGTGTGACCTCTTTTGACAGGTGATAGCATTGCAACATTATTTCCTGATACTAAAACAGTAAACAATGGCTGGAATTCTACATAATGTAGAAAGTCATAGACGTGTGTTTGTATGTAGACCTTTTAAGCAAGTTTACAAATGCCACTGAGTGATTGACCATTTAATGATCTGTAGAAGTATGTTAAACCACCATTTTATTTTACAATTTAAAATGTCCTCATGGAGGAACAGCAAAATACACCCAAGATGAAGATTGAAAAGACAAAGTTTAATATTAATCATGGTTTAGCTTTTTTAATATATATACACTTTCTTGTTTGTCAAAAATTACAAGTGCCTTCAAGTTCAACATAATCAGCATATTCAGCCTGCAGTAATATAAACATATTTACCACAAAACTTTGTTTTACTTTCAGCATCAGTTTTGCACACCTAATTCTCTCAGACTGCTTTGCAGTTGCACAAATAAAAATTAGGACCCTGAAAAAAGATTAAAATGGAAAATCTACACGAGTACAGGTTGAGGAGATGAGTATTTACAGCTTGTCTCAAGATAACAACAGTAAAGGGGATGAAAACCGATTATAAACATCCATTGACGGCATGTTCAAGTCACATTCTTCAGTTTAAGGATTTTACTATAAATTATTTCAATAAAGCATGCTGTAATTACAACTGGTAAAGTGATGTTTAAACAAACAGCAGGGGGCAGTAGAGGACTATACAAAGAAGAGAAAGTCAGTATATGTTGACCACTGCCATGCCAACTGTTATGTAACTGCTTCTTAAAAAAAATATATAGAATTTTGCTGTGGTTACAGAGTCAAGTTAATGAACAATACCAAAACAATTTAACGGTTTGTGCCTTCTGAGTGGCAAATACAAAGTCACATATGAAAATAGTAATTGTTTTGCAAAAAGACATTTTGGCACAGAGTCGATTTAAAAAATACGTTGGGACTTGTTGGGTCCACTGATCCCGTTAACCCCAATTCCCACCCCTCCGTAATAGAAGAAGGAAAACAATAAACACACAAACAGACAAACAAACAATTACATTTACATTTGACAATCTCTTGTAAAATCAACTTGGTCACTAAGTCTTTAAATATGTATAATATGTACAGTATAACAATCGTCCACAATAACCTTAGGTATCAAGAAGACAAACAAAAATAGACAAATTAAATAAGCTTTATACGGTCCCTTGTTGAGGCATTGAGTGTAAACTCTACAACTCCTAATTGTTTCCTGGTTTTGTCCCCAGGGGTAGGGACACTTGAGGATGTAGAGTTGACTCTGGAAATGAAGTAGAACGAAGCAGGTTGATGCCAAGGCTGGAGCAGTACAATGATTGATCAGACAGCTGACCTGATTCTCAGTCATTTTTCTGGTAAATATGTTCTTGTCTTGCACAAGCATGGATGGAATATCAATTACATCACATATGATTTGTTTTTGTTTTTTTACTTAAATCTGTACAAAAGTCACAATAATTTTTTTTCTCTCAACATAGTGCAACGATCAAAGTGATTCTAAAAAAAAAGAGACAGAATATTTATCACAATCATAAAATAAAAAATCCCTAAATTCAATGCTGCCTTCCCTTAAATTCTTAAAATAAAACAGGTGGGCTATCCACAACACCTTCACAATGGCAAAGATAAGCGACGGAACTGATCAGGAAAAATCCCAATGGCACCCCTCCATTGGCTCAATGTAAACACAGTTTTGGAATTAGAGGTGGATGGGCGACTTTAAGGACTTACTAGGAAAAGAAGTAGTAAAAGTGAGAGCATGCTTAAATTAATAATAACAATAACATCAACAACAACAACAACAATAATAATAATAATAAAAAAGGTCAAACCCTTTAAAAAACGAGGCATTCTGAGTTTTAAAAACTGGATGAGTCCAAAAAGGCTGGTGTTGGCTTGGTTCAAGAGAAACATTGGAGGTAATGGAGGCAATTTACACAGAGGCAATGACAATCATGAGGTGGGGTGAAATGCTGGAGATGCTGTTGAGAAGGTCCGGGGCCAGCCGTGACAAGTGGGCCTCTGAGAACTCACACGGCGGGAAAATCTGTACCACATACGCTGGCTAGAGACACAAAGAGACATAATGAGCAAGAGCACCACTTAGTTATTGCATCAAGGATATAGAAGACAACGTCAGGACGACAAGAACAAAGTACAACTGAACACACTGAATAAGAGACCTGATTAGAGCCAGGGTTTGGGACATTGATGATTCCAGCTGCCTGTTTGGCTTGGAGGTAGGTGATGAAGCCTGCCTTTAGGGCCTGGGTTTGGCCCAGAACATCCTCCTGGTTTCGTCCACAAGGCAGAGCCAGTAACAGACAATAGTCACTCTCCACCTTCCACGGAGTAGAAACACAATCAACTCTAAATCCTTGCAACACAGACATGCCTCTAAACAATCAATTCTAATCAGGATTATCATGAGCTCTGTGTAACATGGTATCACTTCATCAGGCCTCAGCAAAAAGGACTGATAGATGACTCGCTCTGCTGTGATGAGTATGCCTTAAGGTGTTATCAGTACAAGTAAATGAGTAATTCAAGCTGGCTAGGGCTGGCAGCCATATTGACTGTTATCTTCTGATATTTCCAATGGCCAGCACCACAACATAAAGAGGAGTGACTCATTTGCTTTTAGAAACACAAGTTATCTCCAGTCTACCAAACATATGGGTATTCACTCACATGTATTATGATTTGCCAGTCATTTTAAATGATCATTTACATGTGACCAAAGACTTGCATATCCATTGAAGCACAGATGCAGTGGCATGCAGCTGTGCGGTCTCGTTAAACAACTGTACAAGGCAAAACAAACGTACAGTCATTCTGCGCGCTACGCTGTCCAGCTGGGAGGCTTCCAGTCTCATCCTCTGAACAATACGGAGGAGAGGACCGCCGTCTGGGGATGGTAGGGAGCGCTTGGCCAGAACGTTGTTGCCAGATACAAAGTGCAGCTGGACGGCCGCCTGGTCATTCTTCAGCGCCAACAGACCTTGCCATACTATTGGGTATTTCTGCACAGGGAAATGTATATGAAAGCATATTGCTAATGTTAGTCGCATTGTATGTTCATTCAAATTGGGCTCTGCATTTATTATAGGATATGAATTTGCACTGGGTAATGCACAATGGTAAGATGAATTGACATCGATACTGATTCATTATATGCATTTATAAAAGAAAATCATCTAATACTGAGGAAAATTCCAATGAACTATATCTGGACATGTACTGAACATTGTAATAGTGCAAATAGCTGTTATTAATATTGCCCTCTGCCTTCATACCGTCAAAAGCTGCACCATGTCAATGGAACAGTGTCCTGAATGATCCAGCTTAGCGTCACATTGTGGCTGAGAACTTGAACGGTGTACTGCCGGTGGAGCAGAAGGTAGGAATGTTGGGGGGCCCTTCGGGACAGAAGGATCTGCCTTCTGGGAATGAGAAGCCATCGGGGAGGTCATGGGAGCTTGGTACGATGGAGAGATCGCATCCCTCGGCATTCGAGACAGGTGGGAGAGGTCCACAGAGGTAGCGTTGCAAAGGTGGGAATTCTCAGACTTGGAATCACTTCCTCCCATGTGGGAACTGGCAGAGACTGACTCAGACAGTTTACCCCTGTTGTTGCCCAGCGCAGCATCCTGTTGCACCTGATTAAGAAAATAAAAACAAAGGAAGAAACTTATACATGTATATACGGAATCAATACAGCTATACCCATGACATTGTAAATACATTGTCTGTACTCTGAAGCAATAAACTGCATACAAATAATGGACATTAATAGTGACATTGTTTTGTAAAATATTAAAATGGTCATCTAACCTGTGAAGGAGTGATTCCTCGATTAGCCAGGTTCAATCCTAATGCAGAATGCCCTGGAAAGTGAGAGGGGAAACCCCGGATATCACGGTAGACTGGGAAAGTGCCTGTGCTGCCTGGATGCATAAGCTGAACTCCTTGGTGGTGAGAAGCAACCATAACCGAGCCAGTGGGATGAACTCCCATTATCCTACTTTCAGTGTGAGGTGGATGAGCCATCTTGCCATCTAATAGTTTAGGGGTCTCCTTTGCTTTCACTGCCATTCCTTTCCCTAATAAATGACTCTTAGGTGGCCCAGAGAGGTTGATGGAAGCGTTTACACTGGCCTCTGGAGTGCGACACTGTCGACTTTCTGCCGCAGCCTGTTCTCCAAGTTTCTGCTGTAGGAGGAGACGCTGACGCATGTCTCTGTACTGGTCCAAGCATATGCCAGGCTGGAGCAGCCTGTGCTCACTTTGGATTTTCATTACTCCAGACTGGATGTGAGCCACAGTAGGCCTGCCAAGTACTTGCTTAAAGTGTCTAGGGTCGTCTTCAGTGCCACCACCGCTGCCAGCCCCCAACACCAGGGGGCCAGAGTGAGACTGAAGCACCATGTCTCTAATTACATTGGACTGAGGGGTATTTGAGCGCTGTGGGGGCCCTGGGCGGGGGGATGACAGGGAATCAGATCGTCTTGCATAATTCGTTCCAGATGTTGGTGGAGTATTGATTCTGGCATCGTGTGCCATTGACTGAGTTGCACTGTGAGTTGGCATTATGACAGATGACTGTTCACTGTGCGTATGATGGATACTGGAATGGTATGGTGACATTGGAAGCATACCATGCACCACAGTAGTGCTATTTGGAGAATTGCTAGGAGGACACACTTTGGCAAAGGGTGAAGGGGAGTGGACAGCTGTTCTTGGAGAATGTGGTTCTTGCTTTACATGTGGAATTGACCAATCATTGGGCATACCAGGACTAGGGGTCATGCGAGCCCCAGATAGGGATGTATGGTGTGGGCTCATTACAGGACTGAGGCTAGGTTGTTGGCCCGCCCTACCTACGTCTATCTTTTTTAGTACAGGTTCCATTACTGGACCTCTTTTTCCAGGCTGCGACTGTATTACAGCTTGGTTATACATTAAGACGTGAGAGGTTGTAGCTGGTGGTTGGAACATCTTCACCACCCCGCCTTGGGACCCTGTATGATATGACATTTCAGGTTTGTCAGATCCCGAACATTCCTGTTTTGTACTGGAAATTACAGGCTGGGAGATGTATGATTGGCCCGTCAGAAGCAGCCCAGTCTGCCCATAGACTGCAGTTGTTCCTTTAATTGTATGTGGCTGAGATGAAGCGGTAAGTGGCTCTTGTTTAATCTGCGATTTGGACACAGACTGCTGAAACTCTATGTCGCCAGTGCTAGCTTGAGGAATCTGACTAATTTTAGCTCTCATTCTCTGAGGACCTTCAGTTTTCTGACCAGAGTAAGTCAAAACAACAACACCCTCTGAGGTATTGACTCTTAGGCCGGCACTGGAGCCTGCACCAAAGGGAGGACTTCTGACTTCCAGCGTATCCATTCCTGGAAAACGGCTATTCTCATTTGTATTTGATCTAAACTTTTGCTTGGGCAGGGATAGGCCAGTGCTTCGGTTGCTTAGGGAAATCCTTGGAGTTTCCTCTGTGTCATACGGCATTGGAATACGACTTATAACTGAAGTAGTTGGAGATGAAATTACTGTATGCTGGATCTTCTCTCCACAGTTCTGCTGAGACTCTGTAAGTGGAGATGGCTTGTTATGTAAAGGCTGAGGTGGTAACAGTTGTCTTTCTTCAGAATGCTCTTGCCGTGAACCCACAATATGAGTGTGAATTTCATTCTCTGACTTCCGGGCAGGGTCTATAAGTGCAGATGTAACCATTGTAGTAGTTATTGAATTACTCTTTGATGCAGACACATATTTGGGTTCCATCAGGATTTTTCTTAAGGTGCTAGAGCTAGGGTCAATATCTGATGCCTTAGTGTCTGGAGGCAGTGGTGGATTTCCTGAAGGGGTTCCTATTGTACTTAGTATGGGTGGAGAATGAGTGACCACTGCAAAATGAGATGAAGCAACATACATTTTACTTTCCTCAGCTCTAGGAAGCCATTCAGGGGAAACTGGCATTTTGTTGGGCTGCGGAAAGGGCATACCGAATTGTGACACATGTGGTGATCGCACTGGTGATAGAGCAAGGGCAGAACTAGATGACTCTCCTGCTTGTGGACATTTATTATAATTAGAGATGTTGCTGGTATCTGAGTGAAAGGCAGATTCTTGAGGAACAGGTTGCTCCACTGCAGGTTGCTCTGCCTCTTTAGGAGTATCTGCAGATATTGCAGCACTTGTCATGTCACGCCTGCAAGTTGCAACAGCAGTGACCACTGATGTTGCTGCTGTTGATACAGCTGTAATAGTAACTGCCTTTGCATTTATGGTCTCATGGTCTTCTGGGATTGACTCTGGTAGCTTGACTGGGGAAGGCACTTGCTCTGAAACTTCTTCAGCAGTCTCACTTCTTGCCTTGTTACCTGCACCTTTTCGACTCCTCGATTTCTTTGGCGTTTTTGCTCGGGCCTTGCCTGCTTTCTTGGGTGTTACAGGTAGAGGGAGAACCTCAGGTATTAAAATAGTTAGCTTAGCTGCCTTAGCCTCTTCTCTGACTGACTTTTTCTTCAAGGGCATAGCTCCAGCATTTGTTGAAATAATGTTATTTATAACCGAGCGTGTTTCAGGTTCTAAAATGTCACTGGTGGATGGTGATATTAAGGGTTCAGGGGTAGGAATAAGAGCAGTGTATGTTGGAGGAGCTGTGAACCCATCTGGATCTGCTGATATATCTTCAGCTGTAATGGAATCAATGGCAGCTGCAAGTTCAGTTTCACTTGCTGGGTTAGCTGGCTTTTCTGCCTCTAACTCAGTCTCTGCCTCTACTACAACAGGGGGCAGTAAGATAGGCTGCTCTGAAGGTGGTTCTTTATAAGGTCGAGGTGGTTGCTCTACTGCAAGCTTGGCAATGTGTTCAACTGCCTGCTCCAGTTCCATCTGCCGTGCTAAAAGAGTAGCAGATGGATCAGCAGGTTCAGTTTCTGATAGGACCTCTTCCTTTTGCAATGTACTTAGTGTGTTTGCTTCTGTCAAAATATCTGTGGCCTTAGATTCATCATTCTCTTTCAGTCCTGTTTTTTTAGTATCTGCTTTACATGACTCACTCTCATCCTCTTCTGAATGAAGTAGTCCTTTGACATCGTCAACACTGACACGTATCTCAAGATTTTTTAGACTGTGTGGTTTTTCTTCAGTGGCCTGCTTGCTATTCCTTTTTATCTTTGCCATTTTCATTTTACAAGTCTTTTCGAGTTGTCTTATTCCAATGGGTGAAGGATCATTACCCTCAACAGTTTCTTCTTTAGATTTCTGCCCATCAAGCACTGGTGAGTTTAAGGTTTCGCCGATTTCTGATAATTTCCCTAGGTTTTCAGAATGCAATTTTAGTTTAGGTTCCAACTCTTCAATATTTGGAAAATCAGCTCCCTCTGTAGGTGATACAACTATAACTGATTGTTTGTTAATTTTACTCAATTTCTTGTTGACTGATCTAGATGGAGATCCAGCAGGTGACAATTGTGGTTGTTGCAGTTTCTGTGCACGAGGTGAACGCCAACCCTCAGAGGCTTTCATAATCTCAACAGTGGTTGACGACTCCTGCAATTCAACACTCTCTTCAATTACTTTTTGCTGATCTGTTTTAGCAGGTGACACATCCTCACAACGTTTACTTCCTCTTTTAGGTGGGCGACCTCGTCTAGTGTTACCAGATGGATTTTGACCATCTTTTAGCAAACGTTCTTTATCAGCACCACGTTTGCGCATAGAGCGTGGTGACTCTGCTACTTCATTGGCAGTTTGTTCGCCTTCATGTAGGGTGGCATAGACTGATCGTACATTTCTGCGACGTGTTCTTCCATGGATCAAGCTTGATTCAAGGTTTGGTTCAGAATCTGAAGACTGAATCGGGGATTTTGATGTGTTTTTAGGCTCAGGCGATGTCTTCAATGCTTCACCTCGAGGAGAAGAGGCCCTTTTAAGTTTCTCTCTGTCAATCCTTTCACTCTTACGTGTTGCAGTTTTCGCACTGGTAATGATTTTCACAGGTTGTCGGGATACATTAGGCTTGGCTCTTTTGCTCTTGGACTGTTTACGGCTTGCTAATGGTTTACTATCTGCCTCCAAGTCTGTCACAGATGCATCTTTGTCCATTTCCGCAATTTGAGTTGATGTCTGAGCCTCCGTTTTATAGTCTGCTTTAAATATTTCTGATTTATCTGCAATCTTTGAATAATCAGAGGAGGAAAATGCAGTAGCCTCAACTTCAAAACTACTTAAGGAGCCACCAGGTGTCGGTGGCTTATCTTCCAACAGTGAGTTATGTTCTATCAAAGATTTTTCCATTTTCGCTTTCGGTTCACTTGGTTCCTCTATTGTTTCCCTTTTAAGTTTTGGCTCTGCCATGCTTTGTGGAAGGGTTTTTGACATTTTAGAATCAACAAATTTTAACTCTTCCCCAGGAGGAGATAATACTTGAATTATTTGGTCTCCCTTTTCTTCTTTGACATGTATATGTTCTGAGGATGTAGTTAGACTGTCTTTCATTTCTGATGGAGACATTGCTTTTGGGGACAGAACAATTGGTGAAACTGACAAAGTAAGCAAGGGGCTGTTTGGCTTGTCATCAGATTTAAGAACTGCCTGGGATACCTTGACAGATAATTCATTATCAACACACTGCACTTCATCTCTTTTAATTTCCATTACAATTCCAACACTTTCAGCTTCTTGAGGAGAGTGGTATTTGTCCTTTTGTTGTTGGAGCTCCAAAAAACGACTATGAAAAAGCACTATTGGCTCTTGCGGGACGTCACTGCCCCTTAACACAGGTTGTGCGGCAGCAACACCTGGTTTAGCAACAGATCGGTTAACTCCTGTCTCAAAATCCTGATCTTTGCGTTCAAGCCTTTGCAAACGACGTGAATCTTGCTCAAAAATTGAACTGTGGAGAAAACGGGAAGCAAACAGTTCCTGGCGCTCTTGATCCTGCGGTTTTAACTCCTCCTTTTTTTCATGCAGCTTCTCTTCAGAGTCTGTGCGAGTCTTTTTCTTTTTCATGTACCAAGAAGGAATAGGTCTAGGAGCTAAATCAACCTTCTCCTTATCTGAACAACTGTGAGAGCTTGGGAAGCGAGAGGGAAGAAATGACCAGTTATCTTCCCTTGAGGAGTACAAAGTCTTGGCTCGTTCAAGGAGTGCTTTAGTATCAGGAGTAATGGTCTTGTCTAATGCAAAAGAATAGAACTTATTCTTTTCTAAAGAACCTGAGAGCTTCAGATTTGTAAGCCTTGTCTCACGTTCCCTGAAGATATAGGACAAGGTGCTGGATCTGGGTGAGTGATTTTTGTTGCCGTCATCATCTGAATCAGAATGCACCTCTCCAGGCTCAAAATCATGGCCAAGGTGCTTGCGGATACCATCATGTTTAGCAATGCTACGCGGAAAGGTCATCTCCATTCGCAGTGAATCAGATTTGAGCCGTGTTTCCCAACATTGAAGCAAGTCTTCATCACATCCAAGCAATGTTGTCTTAAGCTTTGGGAATGCAGTGTCAGGAGACTGACAATGACTAGCTGTCAAGTCCAAGTTATACTTAAGTGACTCAATGCTTGAGAACAATTTATCATCTCCTGTTGGAGGGGACTTTCTTTCTTTATTTATGACAGAGAGGCAAATCTGGGCAGTTTCATCTTCTGAATGTGTGGAAAACTGATTTGAAGTAATTAAAGATGAAATATTCTGATCCTTTTGGGAACTACCAAAGTTGTTCTTTGCATTAAATGACTTTAAGTCAAAATTCTGTAATTTTGTTCGCTTTGCCAATGGAAAGTCATCATTTGTGACATCTAGAGAAGGTTTTATTATATCATAGACGCCACCATCCTTCTCAAAATCATCAGCATCACTAGACTTTGAACTTTCATATTTGGCACACTTATCGGGTTCATCAGCTTTGGTTTGGAACCATCGACTGTGTCCCACTTGTTTTTTACAGCTGTCAGTATAGTCAATGTAAGATGTAGGCTGTGTGTCTCCTTCATATATATCTCTGCAGTGTTCCATGGAGACCTCTTCTTCTATTTCAGATAATATACATTTCTGCTCTTTTGAATCATTAAAATCAAGGCCATCACCTGACATCTTTGAGAAATTTGAACTGTTTGACCCCACAGTCCCACATTGCATTTTAACATACAATGTGTCCAACGGATCAAACAAATCTTCTGATAACTCTCCTAGTTGTGATTGAAGCTCCAGAGTGAGGCCAATTGAATTGCTTTCAGAGTCTTGTTCATCTCTAGCACTATAAACAGAACCTGCCTGCTCAGATTTAGATTTGCAATGCTCCTTTTGTACTCCTTTCGACATAAGGATTTTCTCACCCCCAGGTTCATTAACATCATCCCCTAATCTTTGCCCACCCTCTTCTTCCTCAATAGTCCTTTTCTGTCTATCTGCTTTCCCAACTGCGTCTTCAAAGCGCCTTTTCCTTGCAGCTAAACGGTCAATATCACCAACAATACCTTCAATTCCCAATTCAGATTTTCCATGTTTCTTAGATTTTATTTTGGTGTCTTTGTCAACAACCTCCACCAGGCTAGACAGACCTTTTTCTTTAAGGGGTTTCTTGGGTTTAGGAAGGTCTCCTTTTGAAACATCAGATCGGAATGGAGGACTTTGGTCACTTGTAGGAGATGTCGATATCCTAGGACAGTCATTCACACTTCTTGGCCTTTGTTTTTCTGGCACACCATGACCAATTAACTTGCCTTCCTTTTCTTTGACACGTGTTAACTGTACCACACAAGGGAGAAGGTCTACTCGTTCTTTGCCAGATCCATCCTTTTGGAGCTTGGTAGTTTTATTTCGGAGAGCTGAATCAGGACTTAAATCTCTTTCAGTTTCAGGCTCAGTCTCACTTTTTTGGGTACAGGGGGATGTCACTTTGAGCTTCTTTAACCTTTGCTTTTCACTTTTTTCTGTGTCTCCTCTATCTTTGCGTCCAGTTCGCTTTTCCTTGTCACCCACATTCCCAACCTCAAAAACTCGATCTTTCTCAAGCTTTTCTGGTTTGCTGTACTTTTCAGCTCGTGCCTTGTCGGGTTTCTCAAATCTGGGTGGTGAGATGGAACTGCAGCTACCACTTCTTTCTGAGGATCTACAACAAAGACGGTGATCAGAGTCACTTGGAATTCTCTCAGAAAGGGAGGGAGATGCAGTGGGGCTGGCTTGACGACGAGTTGTAATGTGAGATGGACTTTGACTACGTTCAATTGCTCTCCTCCCATGGTCTCGTCCACGATCCGTTTCAAAGCGCTCCCTTTCCCTTTCACGTTCCCTTTGCAAATAGCTGTATTTACGGATGTCCTGCTCATATGGATCTGCTCTGTAGTCTCTATATTCCCGAGCATCTTCAAAGTATTGTGGGTTGTAGTAATCTCCTTGATATGGGTCCCATTCAGTGTAGAACTCACGACTCCTGGCAGGGTATTTTCGCCGTGGATCTTCAGTATATGTTCCTGGCGTTCTGACATTATCATAATATGGCCGCTCTGTGGGAAACTCATATTGTGTTCGCCGCTCATCCCTGCCAAGAAAAACGTGACGTGTTAAGACACATTATATCAATAATACATTTTGTAAAACTTTAATTGAGTAAAATATTTTCCTAACCTTCTTTCAGATAACATTTCATAAAAATCACGAATGTCCTGACCAGATTCCTGCATTGAACGATAGAAAGCCATCTGACTTTCCTGATTGGCAAAATCAACCTGAATGAATGAAGAAATACAAGTAAAAACATTTTTTGAAAGAAGAGCATATACATTGGATTACACATATCACAAATGTTAGTTTGATGTACCTTGATTTTATTTCCCCCAATCTTCCAACCCTTTGTCTCTTTGACAGCAGCCTGGGCATATTCAATGTTGTTATACAGGATAAGGGCCATTCCTTTCATTCTGTCAAATACAACCTGTGGAAGAAGGATACATCTGAATTACAGTGTGCAAGAAGCACATTGGTTTTGATAAAGAATTTAAAACAAATACACCAAGTTACCTTCACAACATGTCCATAGCGGCAGAAATGGCGGGTAAGAAATTGTTCAGTGGTGTTTGATGCTAATCCATCCAGCCATACACATGTTGTTGGCATACTCTTTCCAAACCCCAGCTGAAAACAAGCCAGGATAAAATGTCAGTGATTCTGACCTTTAGTCTAAACATTTAAATGAATTTATAAATTGGAGGAAATCATCGAGGAATCAAGGTTATTCAAAATGCTACATAAACTACATTTAAGCCCAATTATAATTTAATTATGAAATTATAATTTTTACCTTTAGTCTGTTGTTGCCAAGGTACTCGCCATCCATCTTCTTTATGGCCTTGCAGACACTAGCAATGTCACAGTACTGTAGAAAAGCATACTGAGGGGCTCCATTTACCTTTTTGATGTCAATATCCTTTCAACAAAAAAAGGATTTATGTGATTTACATGCCATATGTACTGAATTGGGATTTGTAACACACACACACTATATATATTTATACAGTATATTCACATACTGTATATACTTTACATACCACTATTTCTCCAAAGCGCTGAAAGATGTTAAGTAGATCATGATAACTTGTGGTCTTCTCCAAGTTTCCGATAAATAACGTCCGTGTGGCTTTGGGATGGAATTCATCTATCCTTTCATCCAGTGGCCGAAATTCATTCTCACTTTCTGTTTCTGTAAATAAAGTGCAGGGTAGAATCTTGTGTCCTGCATCCTTTCACTGGGAGTAATGCTGCAAATCACTAACGCTTTACCGCAGTGTCTATGTGGGAGGAACCTACCAGGGCCATTCCACGCAGAGACCTCAATTTGCATTCCAAAAAACAGCTTCCCCTTTGATGCCCCCAAGGCTTTCTCCTGGTCTTCTTGCTGGCGAAAGAAGACAAGTCCATAGCGTTCTTCTAATGCGCCATGGATTTGTACAGATGTGACCTTGCCATGTTTCTTAAATTCGTGGAATAGACCATCCTTTAGACTTGTATCTGTAAATAAGTAATATTTTGTTGCTTTCAATAACTCCCCAAAAGATGTTTTGAAAACAAACCACTGATAATGATTCCTGCCAGGATTGGTCAAAAATGCATATAGTGCACATTATTATGGATGTAAAAACATACCTGTAGAGCGTACAGGAAGATTTTGGACCTTAGTTCCAAAGCTTTTACGTGGTTCCTCCTTGTCAAGGGATGATAATGGTAACGCAGAAGGTGCAGGAACAGCTGCAGACTGCACAGATCGTGCTGGGGAGTCGTCACTGGAACTACTGCTAGAATCACTATAGCAAGACATGGAACTGTGTGTAACCAATGGAGGCAATACAGTATATTGTGCAGTGTTATCCGGTTTCCCGGAAATAATTGATATTACCGGACAAAGTTGTAACTTAAGGAAATGTAAGTCTACAACAGACACAAATATAATGTACACCTAGGTAAATGATAAGACCTCAAATACATTTTTACAATTTAATGAATAGCAATAAAGCAAAACAAACTAACGATAGAGCATAGCCTCAACATTAGCCGCTAAAATGTGATAGCTATTACGAAAACTCTGTAACCTGTAACATTTAAAAAAAGCTAGGCATACTTGGCTACATTTTATCTTCTTATATTCTTTCATTGCGGCAAAGTCCTCTGCTGTCAACTTGAAATCAAACGTTTCCAATCTGTTTTTGCAGATGCCATAATCATAATTCATATCTGTCTGTCCTCTTGCAGGTATTTGCATCGACGTCTTAATAACATACATTTTTTGTACACGTAAATGTATGTACACTACAGTACAAGGCATGGTTCAATATATCTGTATAGTACAGGTCAACATAACAAGTTTAAAGCTTTTCTGACCAACTTAAAAATAATTGTTTAAAGTTACAATATTCTCTAGTTGACACAGTTATGCATTTATCTGCTATATCCTATTACAACTATTGTTTTACTCACTTTGGAGAGATTTTCTGTTATTTTGTACTAATATAGTGATAATGCTTTAATCAGTATTTCGTAAATAAATACTAATAATGATTAGAAAATATACATGCTTAGAAGAACAAATTTCAGAAAATAATAATAATATAATGAATACTATAATATCATAATAATTAATAATATAATAATATAATAATGTTGATGACAAACAAGAGTAACAAAAGGGGATTAGATGCTAATCTTTAAGATGTAATATTATGGACTTCCACATCTGTCTACAAAACATGTAAACAGATTGTGTAAAATATGAAGAAATACCGTGCAATGCAATGCAATGTGATTTCCATTGTGTAACATCTTTGTTAGCACAAGAGGGGGAGGCCATTTTGCACAAGGCATATTTATTTGATGCTGATGGAGCACTGGCTATAATTATTTATCGGCGCACAGGAACAGAGCATTAAGCAGCCTTGAATTTAACACAACCCATTCCATCTGTATGCCGTCAGGTTTGAAGGCTCTCTGCTCTGTTCCTTCTCCATTTCTCCTCCCGTGCTCAGACACTGCCGGAAGTGCCTCTGACGGAGACTGGCCTGTGGGAGTGGGCAGGGAGCCAGCAGTGGCCAGAAAATTCCAGTTCCAACTGGATCTCACGGAGGGGGAGGGGAGGGTGGGGGGGAAGGGGGGTTTACCCAAACGCAGATGTAGGCAGTGAGAAAAATATACCAGCCTTGTCCTAAAAATTCCCTCCTAACACTACCTCATCTAACCACACGTGTCGCCTAGAGCGGAGCGGCGACGCCTGCTGGGTCTCTAGGTGATACATGGAGCAATGCAAAGGATATTTTCACATTGTGTTCTACTAGAGCTCAGCATGTATTTACAGAATGCTAACTATAATAATAATTATTATTATTATTATTATTATTATTATTATTATTATTATTATTAATCAAATGTAAGACATTATGTAAAATAAAAAGAATATGACAATTAAACTATATATGGCAAAGGATTCATGTGTTACAAATTCAGCACAAAGGACATTGTAAAAACCTGTCATGTGGATAATCAGTGGGATTTTGTAAAATAATAACATTTAAAGGTTAGCTTACACACACACACACACACACTCAATGTATGTGAACTGTATAACTGTATATACATAGATATACAGCATACTGGCAAAGCAAAGGGTCAGTGTATGGAGTGAGCCTAGAAGGTGGAGCGACTGTACCTGCCACTGGTGCTACTGCTTGTGCTGCTGACGGAGTCTGAGCTGGACGAGCGGCTGCGTGAGCCAGAGCCACTGTGGGAACGAGGAGGACAGGTGGCCTGACTGGCCAGCCTCTGAGGGGAGGGGTTCCTGGAGTGCGGGGAGCGGCTGCGGCTGTGGCGGTATAAGCGGTCCCCGCGCTGGCTGCGCTCTTCCCGAAATATATCCCTGTGAACCACACTGGCCAAAGTGAAGGTCTCTCTGGTGCGCGGTTCGTAGCGAGGCTCCGTGGTCTCAAAGCGACACGGACTCCTGCTGTGGGAGCGGTAGAAGCTCACCACGGTAGATGTGGCTCCTCCACCGCCCCCTGCCATAGCAACCGGTACCCCACTTGCCCCACTGCTGTCAGCAACAGCGTTAACTAGAGTTCCACCAACTCCTGTGGAGCCTGTTCCACTGCTGCCACTGGAGGCACCAGACACACTCACGGCTGCGCTGAGAGTTCTCTCCCGGGCATCGCGATAATAGTCCGCGTCATAGTGCCGCTGGCGCTCAAAGCTGCTACCAGGACGCTCATGGTGTCCATAGGCACTGTGATCATATGCTCGCTCCCGACTCTCAGCAGTTCTGCGTAACAGGGACAGGGATACAGGAGAACGGAGAAAGAACATCACATTACACCTATACAAAAGATTCCTATACAAAAGTAGACTTTTACTTGTATATTAACATTTTTAGGCCAGCCATTTAAATGTAATGATATATGTGGAATTATCATTTTGAATGTTACTAGTACATTTCTTTATCTACATTTTAGTTTATCCTTCAGACTATGGTGCTGGAGGTCGGCCTTTTGGCCTTTTGGCCTAGACAGTGGAGATATCCTGAATAAAACTGTATATCCTATACTAACATATTACCCAATGTGTTAACAGAAAACAAAAGCACTATAAATGTACGTTTGTCACAGACGCGTCAGAGTAGCATTGTCTGCAATATAAAGACAAATCTGTTAAGGAAAATTAATCTAGTTAGTCAAAGTTCAGCAAATTGTTTTAGTACTTTATTTATTTTTCTTTGTTGAAAGTATAAAGAAGAAGAAGAAGAAGAAGAAGACATTTTTAATCCATCTCACATAATGCTGACTGTTATTGTGTTGATATTTTATTAAAGATACACACTGTACTGCCTTTATATTGTGGTTAAATCCAGCATTAAAAATAGAGTTTGGTTCAGTTTAACATGCCTTTACCACATTTGAGTATTTGGTCTTTCTTTGACAATTGTTTTACAAAATATAAACAAGGAGCTGTGGACAAAATGTTCGTTTATGGTGTAGCTATAACAATAGACCAAATATTTACTATTGTGCAAAAAAGAAGAAGAAATAGGACAAAATAAAATGCTTCAGAATGTAAAATCTTAAAATAGGTATGCGCTCCAAAGATTCCTACCACAGAATGTTATTAGGGATCGATATATTGGTGTTCTGTTTTTTCCATCTATTTTTTTGTAATATAATTGGTGACCAAATAAAGGTGAAGGTGAGTAACAGCTGCTAGTTTAGTAAACCCATCCTGAAAGCTATGCATCTATGATTTACTTTGCTTTGCATCAGTCTGGAAACTCAATGCAAAACAGTTTCAGACAGTAAACCACCCAATCAGCGTTAAGGTTGGTAATTCAGTTGGTTCCATCAGCAATAGAACGTGACAGTGACCGTCCATTCATTTCTCATTAATTTTCTCCATTAACTTTTTGAAAATCCATATATAAAAAGTATTTTAAGCTTGGAACCAAGCCTTCCAGCTACGAGGATGATCGTGACCATGCATACACAATTTGATTAGGAGCACAAAAAGATTTAATCAAAACAAAAAAAAGCAAAAGTACATAACTTATTTTACACTGTTATACTGTTACGCTCTATTGGGTGCCTGTGTTTGAAAACTAGATTGGTTGAAGGTTGTCCAATCAACGCTACTGATCTGATCTCTTTGACACAATTTTGAAATTGAAATCGTAAAGGCATAGCTTTCAGAATTATGTTTAAACCATGCTATTTATGCTCTTGGGCATTCTGAACTGTATGGTGACTTGTGCTGTACATCAGATACATACAGTAGGTCCCTGTAAGCAGGTCAGAAATGTCAGGAAATCGGGCAATAGATTGTCATTGGCTGTTAGCACTGTCACTCACAAGACTGTATAAATAATTACAGTATGACCCTATGACCATTACCAATTTCATCTTTATTTTAAGCAGTAACCATACTTATAAAAAGACTTACAAACAACCAGACTAGTGTTGTTGAGTTTTTCCCAACCTTCAGTATAAATGTAAATTCTGCTTCGGTCTATGGGTTATGTTTGTGCATGTCAATCAAAATCTCCTGTCAAGCAGGCAGTTCTTGGCGCAGTTAGCTAGTGCAGTGTACTAGACTTTACGCAAGTAAAGACTTGATCTGCAAGACTATTACATAACTTCAGGTTTGCTTGCAAACCTTGCATTGAGTTTGTAGCCCATGCTGTGCGTTCGTATGACACTTGTGGTGCTTGCACACTGCCCAGACTGTGCCCAACTGACACCAACGTTCTAAATTGGCGTAGTTGGTTACAGGCTTTAGAATGTTGAGAAAACCAACTGCCCTTTCCAAATTGCCCAGACTGTAACTGACTGTAACTCATTAATTGGATAATGCTACGTGAAAAATGGAGAATAACCTGTCTCAATTGCAAACAAGTCGAGCTGACATTATAGGCTACGATCGCGGTTGAAATAAAAATTGTGTGCGCTAACATTGTACACGACGAGATGTCAGGAGAACACAGCCATATTGCGGTTTGTTGGAAAACTGTGCAGACATTCCACAACTCCGCCCGAACTGGCTGTCAAACTCTAAAAACTCCAACCGACTAACACCAACTAACACCGACTGACGCCGCATACTGATCCAACAGTTGGCGTTGGTTGGCGGTAGAGCCATGTAAAGAGAGAGTCGCATCATCTCCATTCATTCCAATGGACCGTTTTTTCACAGCAACGGAGCCTAAAAAAATTTCACGGAAGTTAGCCTAAATACTAAAAGCACCCTATAAATTCTATTTTAAATGTAAAACGGTGCATTTTTTGACTACTAATTAACAAAAAAATGAAATTAGATATCTGTATATACAGTATATATTCAAATTGCCCACCAAGCAATTTCTGGAACAATTTTGCCATAGCTTTCGCCTATCAACGAACCATGTGACCGTTGAAAATGTCGAACTTCCGTTGGCGTAACTCTGTTCTTTCCATGGCTCTGGTTGGAGTGGGTTGGTGTTTGTCCGGGCAATGTGCAAGCAGCTTAAAATCTCCAACCGACTAACACCTATTAACACCGACTCACAGCGCACACTGATCCAACAGTTGCCAGTGGTTTGAGTCGGTCGGCGTTTAGGCCCTTTCAGGACGTGACAGCACCACCGCTGCACTCTGGAACCCATTCATTCCTATGGCTTGCGCCACGCCACAGCGATTTTGTATGAGGCGCCGTTCTATGAGGCGCCGTTCTGGACAAAAGCCGAGCGAAAATTGCGAGAGGAAACGGGGAGGTGCGCGCGAGAGACCGAGT
>JAODUK010000022.1:29231-41705 GCA_027564635.1 Typhlichthys eigenmanni
CAGGCCGCAGTCAGTATAGTGGTGTTTTGAGAAGATTGGATATGCAATTAAATCTAACATTGTAATGTTGGAATGGTCTTCCACTCGACTTTGGAGTCTGGATGCCATCTAAAACAAAAAGAAAAGACACAAATCAGTTGCATGCTGGTCCCCCAACAATTGACGTCAAAATACTTAATTTAGCCTAGGAGAGAGGTTTTAAGTATCCACATTGATGAAAATGTCAGTGTAGCCCACTTACTACAAACCATAACAAACCCTAAGAAAAGTCTGAGCTTTTTTCCCACAGATGTGTCAAAGCAGGATAAACATAATATAATTAATGATTCCCTTTGGTATTGGTGTTCCAATGAGAAAGTATTGATAAGTATTCAATATTATGTTCAGTGATTGCCAATAAGCACACTTTGCTAGCAGTATTAGCAGATGTATTAGTTACACTTTTTTATTGCACAAACCAAAAAGGAGGCAGCATATTAGATATTGGTAATTTTTGATACACCTTGACACGTCATTCCTGTTTCCCTACTAAATATTACAGGAGCGATATTCAAACTAAACTTATTGTTATCCTTTTGTTCAGGCTCCATTTTGCTGGACGCTTGTTCACCACCAGATGGCAGTAGATGGAACATGCGCCAACCAATGCTGTTACACAATGTTCACATGCTGCCTGAGCCACGTGGCCACAAGCAGCACCTGTTGTACCCTAGGTCCAGCAGGACACGTACCTTACGACTCTAGTTCCAGATTTTGAGGAAGCTGTCCCAGGACCCTGTTGCCACAGCCATGCCGTCATCGGTCACGCCCAAGCAGCTGACGCGGTTGTCATGGCCGGCCAGGACACCTGAGGAGAGAGAGGCCAGATATATCTGATCATTGTGACAAACATTAGGTCAAGCGACATCTGGTATGGAAGTTAGAAAGCATCGGCCAGTGAAGGCGTGTTAGCTAAGCTCACCAGCGCGGTCCGCCTTCAGGGTGTCCCACACGTTGCAGTTGAAGTCGTCGTAGCCGGCCAGCAGCAGTCGGCCACTCTTGGAGAACGCCACGGAGGTGATGCCGCAGATGATGTTGTCGTGCGAGTAGACCATCAGTTCCTGGTCGGCGCGCAGGTCAAACAGTCGGCAGGTGGCGTCGTCCGAGCCAGTGGCGAAGGCGCTGCCGTTGGGGAAGAACTGAGAGCAGAGGGGATGCTGTTAGCCTGTGCGCGTGGCTAACATCAACGCTTTTGGTCTGTTACATGTTTGGTCTGTCATTTTTATTTTGTCATGGATTTTTATCTTCAAGAAAACTAACCATAGAGTTAAAGGCAGGGTTAGGGTTGACACAAAGTGTATTATCTTACAGTTAGTTTACAATCACAAACATTACCTGCAACAGTATGGGGACACAAATAGCCAGGTGCACACAGGGTCACTGAGGTTGAGCTCAGGGCTAAACCAAATACGACATGTTCAAGTAGAACAGAACATTATCTAAACCCTTGATGCCCTAGCTTCCTCAACATTGTTACGTTCTCAGGCAGGCTGGTGTAAGTGTATTGCAGGCACATTTAAATGTTTAATCCAATTGGTCAATATGATTCTGCAAACTGCACCAACGTGAGAATTCATTTTAATTAGAGACTAGTTAAAAGTATGGTTTTGAGAAACAATGGAAGTCAATGGATGACAACAGACTTCTAGTTATGGTCCCAGTACAATAACATACATTTCTTATTGACAAACAGCCTGGGAAGTCCATATTGTGATAAAGTAGCTAGAGAGCAAGTTCAGTTTTGCATTAATGATGGAAGTATCATGTGTAAGCAATGCAGTCAGTAATTAAAACATTAGCTTTATCAGGGTTCCCACTCCAAGTCAAATGTTAAATCCCCTGACTTTCAATCTGAAATTCCATTACCTATATTGAATGGAAAAGCAAGCCATCAGAACAGCATGGCAACGATAAACAGTATGAACATTGTGACATTTCGCAAAGGTACTATGTAAGCCTGTCACGATAACGATTTTTTGTTGGCCGATTAATTGTCCCAGAAATAATCGCGATAAATTATATTGTCCATTTTAAGGGCGTTTGAATGTGTGGAATGACCGACTATATAGGCATAATCCAAGGAGTTGACAAGGGAAGCAGGGAGAAGTTTAACTGAAACACGGGAAACATGTTCTATTCAAAACAAGCACACTTTCGTGGTAAAGGTTGTGCCCTACACAAGCAACAATGATTTTGTCCAGACGGAGCAGTAACTTCAAATCCAGTATTTTAGGATTAAATTGACGCAGTTCATATGTTTGGGAGATCGTAGGCTATGTGAGTAAGTTGTGTGCCTTCTAAAGCGAACTCAAATTTGTTATTAGGAAACAGCAAAACTCCAACTTACCATAATTATTTCAGGTTTGCAGGGACATATTCCATATTTTATATAGATATTTTAACCAGCATCAAAACGATAGACGTGAGTTCAGAATTGGCGAACATGTTTGCTTTAACATTGAATGTTGAACTTTTTGTGTAAACATTTCAAACATATTAGATTGAAACTATTGCCCTTCGTCCAGCGTCAGTGTGTTCGCCAAGAACTATACCTCCTGAAAAATGTTCATCAATTCTAAACGCACCTCTGTTCCGTTATAGTCATGTGACATTAACTGTTTGTTGTGATTGGTTACACCAGTTTCATTGCCTGGCAAAGTAGGTAGTCTAAAAATATTGAAACAAATGCTGTATTTTTGCATTTAATCTTCTAAATGTAGTTGGCTGGAATTATGCAGTCGTCGGGGAAAAATACCTTTACCTAAACAATATAATATAGCCTACTCATTGGCCTTTAGGAACCTGTATCAGCAGTCGCTGTCTGCTCTGTACGTGTGTGTGTGTGAGAGCGCGAGAGAGACGAGCGACGAACACAGGAGCAGCGCAGCACTTTAACTTATGTCTTATGTCAGCAATGCGCGCAATTACAATATCGCGGTCAGAAAAATTATCGAGGTAATTTCTATATATCTCACGATAAGGCGATATAGTAATTATCGCGACAGGCCTAGTACTATGCATGTAATAGGAAAAGGGAGTGCTGAAGTGACGGTCTGAGAGTCCTCCACCAACCTTTTGAGCATCAAACATTTGCACATTTTACTACATTCTGTTCAATTGTAAAGTAGCGATGTGCATTTTGGTCATTTTGACTGCTCGAGTACCTGACAGAAAACGAGCGAGTACTCGTGTACTTTTATTCAGTGGAAGGTGGGGGGGGGACGACGACGACGACTCACATCAGACATTGGCAAGTATATTGCTGGGTCATAACATCCACGAAGCACCTACAAAAATACTAGGATACCGTATAGTGCCCTCGCAGCTGGAGCATTAACACGGAAGCAGAATGCAGAACAAGAGTGAGAGAATAAAAGAAAGATTCCGTGGCGTGTATTACCTTAAAACACACACTATGTGTTTGGATGTACGTCCATGATCTTTCAGTTTATCCAAATCATTGAATAGGCTACAGTTTTCCCGGTTTCAGAAAATGGTAAGAACTTAATTTTCATAACATTACGATTCAATTGAAAGTTTAACTGAGATGTTGATGGGAAGGCGGAAGATATTGTTTGACGGATGGCAGATAGGAACCATGGATAGGAACAAATCTGCTTGCTACTATTGTACTAGTGTTTACCATGTAGTTAACAACATAGTTTGCTATTACTACTTTTGGACCATCATCATAATAAAGCTTTCACAATTTATTTTACAACTGTCATTTAGATACAGATATGTCTAGTTTAAAATGCACTCATTAATTTTACGGTCCGTTACACTAAATGTTTGAATGTCTTGTCTGATAAGCTATATATGGCTAAGCAATTTTACCCGAGTACATAATGTCGTCCTTGAATACTGAATAATTTCCACACAACAGACATGCGTTATATGTCAGTGACGCTACAATCACAAATAGCTACGGTACAGTCTAAAGTAGAAGTGCTACTGGATGCTTGAATGCAAAGTCAGTGCGGCGCATGCATGTAAACCATGGATGTATTGAATGTAAATTAACAGCCTACCTCCAAAATTATTGACTTCCGGATTTATAACGCACGAGCAAGCACTAACTGGCTACAAAATAAGAAAAAAAAATGAAGGCCATTAACAAAAATTAATATGTTATACTATTATGTATAACATAATAGTATAACATTATGTATAACATAATAGTATGAGAGATTCAACATTTTAAGGCCTTATTTCAAGAATATTAAATTCCATGCTTTAATAAATTTAAGACCCCGTAGCTACACTGTAAAATGTAAACAATGAACTATAAAATTCCCTGACATTCCATGTCTGGAATAGACATAAAATTCAATGATATTCCAGAAATTGCAGAGACCAGTGGGAACCCTGTATATGTAGTAAAGGGTCGAGTAAGATAGCTTTTTAGTTCATATTCATACAGCTCCTTCAAATATTCATCTAGGACAACATGCTCATAACTGTCTAAGTTCTGAGTCCACCCCTTTACATTCTAACTTTAGTGATATTTGATAAAGGCACACCTTAATAAGCGTATAGCGCCCCCTGTAACAAACACTGAATAATCTTCCTAGCATGTATTGAAAAGCACGGGTGCGAGTGGGGCCGTCTAAACAAGCAGCGGAGACTTAGGTGTGTGGGAGTGCCATGTCATGATTTAGTAGAGTCCCTTTCAAATCGGGCAGGTAACAATATACGCGCAATCGACAGACAATATTGAGCGTTCTTGGCTCATCCACCGTGTGTGCCTTACGCAGATGGCGTTGATGTCCGACTCGTGGCCAGTGAAAGTCTGTCGACACATTCCTTCTCTGACGTCCCACAGCTTGGCCGAGGCGTCGCACGCCCCCGACACGAAGATCCTGGTGTCGGGTGCCAGCGACAGGCTCATGACGTCGCCAGTGTGGCCGGCGAACGTAGTCGTCTGCTGGCCGGTCTCGATGTCCCACAGAGCACTGGGGGAGAGGGGGGGCGACAGGGGTTAGCATCCTACGTGGCTGCGCTTGGAGCTTCAAAGGCTTTCACAAAGGGCTTGAGATGATGCTTGACATTTTAAAGGCTCATAGGGTTTGAGATAACACTGAGCTTTGCCGGTCATGACATAGCAGAAACCTAACACTGTATCAGATGCAATTTTGATATTAAGTTCTACAGTATTTTGATTCAATTTTAAAAGTGCCTAGTCATAAAGCACAATAAATTATAGAACATTCACATCTCAACGTGGAGACAACACCCTTGACTTGTAGTACCAACACTCACCAGGTGGTGTCTCCAGAACTGGTGACGATCTGGTTATCATCCAGGAAGCGACAGCAGGACAGGTAACCTGACAGGATTGAAAGGCATAGGGTGTTGTAGTCAAATCTAGAGTATTGTACCACTACTAGCTTACTACTGGCTCTAACACACTCTGGACATGTGAACAGGATAGATATTTTTTATGCAAAGATGAAAACACCAAAGAGGAACAGGGAAACTCTGTTGGATGGATGAAACGCAACGAAATAAACTGAATTCCTCCAGCTGATAATAGGTTAGCTTGGTGAGCATCTCTCAGTTCTAACACTTTACGCATTGCTTTGCCTTTAACTGAATGGCAGCGCTCACATCCATTCCCTTAATAACCGAGGGAAATGGATTTAAAATGCTGACACACATCCTTAATCATGTGACACTCGTCAGATGAATACTTCTTGCCCAAGAGCTCAGCGCTTGCGTCAGAGCATTTGGCAAAGCAGGGGCTAGTGTGCTCTTTGTGTGCACGGGCAGAGCAGGCCCTGTGATTTATTAGCTAGCTGGCTAACTAGCTAGCTATCCATCCATCTACACGATAGTGACTTGCACCCACCAGTGTGTCCAGCTAGCTCGCGGCTGACGCGCACGTTGCCCTCGCGGGTCTTCAGGTTGTAGATGGAGCAGATGTTGTCCAGGCCTCCGCAGGCCACGTAGTTGCCGGACGGGGCATAGGCGCACGTCATCACCCAGGAGGAGCGCAGAGGGATAGCGTGGACCTGGAGGAGAGGAGGACAGAGCGTGGAGAAAGATGAAGATGGCTGCCATCTATGGAACACTCTGAAAGGCATCACACCACTGTTAAGACTATACACACACACACATATATATACACACATACACGCCATCTGTACCTTGTTTGTGGTGTAGCTATCCCAGATAATGAGCTTGCCATCCTGGGAGGCACTGACCAAAAGCCTGATGGGGAGAAAAAGCAGCCCGGTAAACACCCATGTGTGAACAGTTCCCTACATGACGGGAACATTATCAGCTATGTTTTTTCCTGCTGGAAACGTGGTTTCAACAAGTTCTCAGCTGCATAAGAACAGGTATATAACAGGTGGAGCGGTACTGGGGGAAAAAGGACAACCGAAGATTTACATTAAAGTCAAAGTCCGGCCACTATAAAATAAAGTCAATGGGCAAATACATTTTTTGCGCACATGCACACACGCCCACCCCATGCTGTATCTGGAATCAAACAATAGTCATACACCTGGTAAACAGTGTAGAAACAATATTGTTTATCAACAACACAGGAGAATATTGGAGGACATAATAGATAAGCATGGCCAAACTACAATGTCCAACATGGCCGTGAAGCTTTATTACTCAGGAAGATGTGTGCTTGTCACATAGCAGCATGAGCTAATGGCTCCCGGGCTCTGATGGACTTGTGTTTTGCCAGCTGAGAGCTTTCTGGGTGACTCGGGCTCAAGTAACCACAGCGACGGGGCCCCAATGCACACAGGAGTGGGAAGAGGGGAGTGTTATGTATGTGCTGGGACTCGTGGGTTCCCAGAGGGGCTCTGCTGGGACCATGACAATCTTAACTACCTGGATGGCGGGCACGCGCACACACACACGAGATAATAATGGCCAACAAAAGACAGTGGAGAATTCTAGAACAGTAATCTTGCAAAAATGGAACAGGATCATTTCTTAGAAGAATGTGGTTTTGGAATAGAGGAGAGCTTTGGCGATTGTAAATGTGGGACAGGGGACCACTCCCACCACCGCCGAGGCCAACAGGAGCTACAGTATTACAGTACACTTTGATACACGTCACACACTGGCCTTTTCTAGAGGACTAAGACGCTTAGCGGAGATTGCAGTGCGTTCTCTGACTTTCCAAATGCACTGCACTAAAGCCCGGCTGGAATTAGTCAGGCTCTCCTTACTAGATTAGCCACAACTTGACTACATATATGCTGATCATTTTGATTTAAGGTGGGCCACTAGAGCCTTTAGCACGATATACACAAAGACAACACTGGAGCAACTGAGTGCTGTTGTATTAGCTGTTCATTTACGATCTGATGGTACATTATGACATGGTGAATATGCCTGTGCAACATCTAATTCAGTGATGCTTATTATGAGGACATGTATCTGCAGCCTGGCACAGACCCTTCTGCCTAGGCAGCTACAATACGTGCTCCTGTAACAGTTTATTATTAGGCAGCTACAATACGTGCTCCTGTAACAGTTTGGTTCACAGCATGGAGAGTAGCTGCGTAACGGACAACAGGGGGAGGGGGAGAGACGCGCGTGTCACAGTGGAGCAGCGGGGAAGGTGTCGGGACGGGAGACAGACCGCCAGGTGACAAAGCACTTGGCCAGCTTTGCCGTTAGCGCTATGGTGTCCCTGCGGATTGATGCGCACCTGCGCCACGGTAATTAGGCTGACAGTTGCCAAGGTGTGCATACGTGCGTGTATGTAGACACCTCTCGGGACAGTCCTGTGGAAAAAAGAAAGGCAACACTTCTGCCTTGTGTGCCGGGCCAACAAAGGACGACTCCATTTTGAGTATCGTCTCTACCCACATGTCACACCCCTTCCGCACACAAACACACACTATACATTAGACATAAACACACAGTATGCATCCATGCATGGCCGTTGTGCACGTGTACACATAGGGTGGAGTTGGATAAAAACAAATCAACAAAAAGTGTGTGAGATGCTGGGCAGTTTTAAAGAGGGAGAAACACAGTTGGCTGGATTAAGGCCATAGCGGGGGGGGAAAGGGTGTGGGGCGAGAAGACAGCTACCTTGTGGAGGACAAACAGGGAAGCCACTGGTTAAGTTCACACACATTACCTCGAGTCAGTGCCCCAGTGCATGGCATAGATTTTAGCCAGATGCCCCCTCAGTGTCCGTCTAGTGCGCATCTGAATCCGCCCGACGGGGTCGATGTTGACTGTGACCTGAAAAGGCAGAGGCTTTGAGTCAAGCTGGGGCGTTCCGTGTACGTTGTGACAAACAGGGCTGCGGTCAGAGCCTTGCTATGTCCTGCCAACGATCGCGCGCTACATGATCGTTGGATTCAACGCTGCCAACCGTGTTAAAAGAGAGGGCATCTTACCTGAGACAGGGTAGCATCCGCACAAGCTTTCCTGGCATCCTGAAAACACAGAGGCCAGAGATGAAGCAATCAGGTTCAAATCTCCTTGTGGACGCTCCTCTGGAAGCCGTCACACCAAACGTATCTATGGTGCTAGGGTGCATGCTCTCAGTCCAGTAGAAATGGTGTTGCTAATAACATCAAATACGTAACTGAAAGCTTGGGAGGTGCTTTCAAGACCACAGCTGTGAGAAAGCAGCAATAGTGTGTGAAACCGTCCACAGAACAAAACAGAACAAAAGGGGTCTCATGCAGGCCTATTGTCTTTACCAACGAGGGCAGAGCAAGCCACTGCTGCAGTGTCATGATGCTTTCAGAAAATGTATTACTACAAGTATCATTCCTACAACTAGACTCAAATCAAATGAAGAAAACATATACAGAAGTTGTCAAATCACAGCATTTTCTGCTCCGATTAGTTTTGTCTGTATGCATGCAATTGCCTCAAGTCTCAGTGTGTGTTTCAAGATGAGCGACAGGTCTATTTATATGTAGTTTGCTCATTCCTCTTCCCGTCTATTGGTTATTAAAAGCATTCACTTTTATTTTAAAGCGTGCACATACATTTGCTAATTTTAGCAGTGCAAGTGCTCAGAAGTAACACCTAACAACAACAACAGCATGACAATGCAGTATAAATGATTTCGTCTTCTAGCAGATGCAGTAGTAGTGCAGTGGTCACCCATGGACACGTCATCTGCTTATTTAATTATAGAATTTCGTCCTGGCCCTGAAACAGCCAAATGTGTGGATTGTGCAAAGCAGACAAATGCAGTGTGAACAGCTGGTAGGCAGGAAGGCGGGACCACTCACTCTGATCTGGTTCTTGAGCTGCTCGGCCTCCTGGCGTAGCTGGTCCAGTTCGCTCATTTTCCTCTGCTAATGGGGTGCTTCGCTCCGCCGCCTGAACACTTGCTGATTCTGGGGTGGGGGAGACGAGAGGGGGGACACGGTCAACACGCCTGCACATCCAGAGCCCTCCGTTCTTTGCCCAGTGTTGGCCAGGCCCGGTCTAAGTGACAGGGAGCCCCGCAAGTCCAACACTTTACACAGATCAAGACTTGTCCTTGCCTGCTTGAAATGGTTACTTAGCAACAGGCACTGCACAGCTACAGTAGATTAGGCTGCAGTATGCAATTCTGAGATACGTTTTTAAACACATCTCTTGAAAATGGTTTACCCAAACTCCTCCCGAGCAAAACCAAGTCATCTGGGTAAACACCTGGCCCACCTTGAGCAAATGATACCCATACCTCAAGGAAAGCAGTACAGAAAACCCACAGCAGAGCCAAACTGAGCCCCAGAGCACGCAGCTATAGGATAGGGTGGCGTTTACAATATTCCACGGCAAACGCGTTCAGGTGAAGCTTTCGCCAGGCGGGTGATGTGGCCTCTACAATCTCCTCCATCAATGTAAACCCTGTAATCCTGGGACACCGTTGATTCAGCTCCTCCAGCCAAATCCGCCTTACATGAAACCTGCTGATGATCCTAAAAGCAGTGGTCATCCCTGCTGACCCCAATCCTCTGGTCCACAGCCTTAGGCTTCACCACTTTCACTCTTCAGGAGGTAGCGGACAACATCACCAAGGACTTTTAAGTTATTGCAATATTCCAACTGGTATCGTGCACCATACAAATAAGTGCTAATGGTTTACAAAAGAACACTTTCCAATGCAATAATACTGCTAGCCCTTCAGGCTTCAGCAGTATTCAGAATGGGAGTTTAGACATTTACTTCAATTAGCATCACACATTGTACCTTTCCTCTCAGCCACAAGCTAGCTATTCAGTCTCAAATAGACTAACTTGACATTTACACACAATAGCTTCTTACCTCCGGCTGGCAATATGGCTCCTCTCTGTCCTGTAGTACTTTAAGACCCTCAGAATGAAGACTGTATCCTTCAGGCACCTAACACCTCAGTAGCTTCCTGTCGCCGTATTGGCCAGTGCTAAATGGGTCTGTGTTTAAGCAATGCGGCTTAACCCCATAATCTTGTTGATAAAAATGTCTGGCAGGAATATTGCAGGGCTAATTCTCACCATCTCTGGGATGAGCCCGCTGTCAATGTTGGTGCAATTGACTCGTCGAAAAAGCTGCGTAGGCAGGCAGCAGTTTGATAAACATTAAAATATACAGTTTACCTGGTACAACTGTTAATATTCAATTATTTGTTTCAGCTTTATAAAGATTACATCTTTAATGTTGTCAATGTATTGTGAATACCTTCTACCCCTCCACATGTGGGAGGAATGGGAGACAAGCATTATTTGGTAATAACCAATTGTGGCCTAACCCTAGGAAAAAAGTTTCACCTTTGGAACGACAAACTTCCTGGCTTGGTCACTTGTGACCTAATGAAATCAAATGACTTAAAACAAATGAAACGACTGAATTTCCCATATTAGAATGGCAGGAGTGTGTCAGGATTCTTCTTGCTTGTGTGCAAGGTATCTATTTGAAGGGATGAGAGCTGCGGCCCTCTCCCCATACACCACTGTGTGTGCTCTTGGTGGGAATGCTCCAACCACTGGAAGCCACACAGAACACTGCTTCTCTCTCTCTCTCTCTCTGCTATTTTTAGAGAGGTGGTGAGGGGAGGAGGAAGAGGCGCAGGAGGAGAGAAGTAGACTTCACATTTTTCAGCCGGGCCTATCGGCTTAGACATCTCCAGCACAATGCAGTGACAAGGAGAGGGGGAAGTGAAATTTGAATCAAGAGACACACAGACACACACACCTAAAATAGACATTTCCCTTTCTTATAAGCCCGTAGACATGTATCAGTAACTGTCCCACACCGTAAAGTCTTCAAAACACATGTGGAACCACATAAGAACTATGACAATGTCGCTGGTATCACATGCTCAGGCACACAGTAAGGGGGTGGGACTTCAGGAAAGCGTGGCAGGGCCGTTGGGCAATAGGCTCGGCCATGGTGATGTTCTGGCCCAGGGGAGGTGGGTGGGCTGCAGCCTGGCCCGGGACAGAGCCAGATTAGCCTAATTAGACTGTACAAGCAGAGGACAAGAGGAGCTGCTAGCTAACACCTATTGTGAAGGAGACCGTGGGAGGGGCTTAAGCTCCTCGGCATTAGAGACGCTGGGGAGGGCAGACACACACACACACACTCTCCATCCCCGGGCCGGCTCAAGGGAGCGATGGGGAGAGAACAAGGAGGGGCCCACTAGGGGTCTTAGTAACTACCAAATGTGACTACATGTGCCCTGACTACAGCATCTTCAACACACACACACACACACACACACACACACACACACACACACACACAGCCCCACAATAAGAGCAATACAGCTGCGGAAAAGAGATCACTGCACGTTCTTTCAAACATAATACATACACTGTAGATAGAACAATTCTATAAATATAAAAATACATGCAAGTAAAAAATGGAACGATGTAAATGGTACAGAGAAACTGCTGCAGTGGTCTGTTCATTTTTCCGCAGCGGCTGTATATCAAAATTAAATTTCAAAATACTGAATGGATGCTGTGCACTTAATGTTGGTCTGGTGAATGTTTCCTAAATCGCTTCCTTAAAGCACAGGATTGCAGATTAAGACCTGCATGGCCAGGCTAACCCTGCATTCACACCACCGACGTGCTCGCAAAGAGGCTCTTTCCTTTCATTCATTCATTTCGAACGGACGCCAGCATTTGTCGACAACAATGTTGCCCGGCGACAGTTACAGATCAGAGTTGAGAACTTTTCAACTTTATGCCAATTGTTGGTGACGAGTTCGGCGACCACCAATGGCAGTACAGATGTTCTCTCTCTCGATAGCCATCTTAAAATCCCTCGCTATTCTAGTGCCCGTTCGCGGTCCATAGTGAACTAACAGTATTTATACTAACATTTCCCTCCAAAATGTAAATTCTTTGTGAGGGAATGCACTCTTTGTGCGTTTGATTTGATAAATTTTAACTGTAGACCGTCGGCGTCGGCGGTGTGAATGCAGGGTACGACGTGGCCGGGGGGGGGGGGGGG
>JAODUK010000022.1:47379-66772 GCA_027564635.1 Typhlichthys eigenmanni
TAATATAAAATAATAAGAAAGTCTAGTCTGCATTAAAGAGCAGAAAAAACGAGGTATAAGCCGAACCTTGAGTTTGGTGAAACGTTACACACACATAACTATATAATAACTAGAAGCAACAATCCCACTTTTTCCATTGACATTCGTTTTCAAAATGACGCCGAGCTGCTATGACACATTTTACGTCATATAAATCTCAGCGCGCCAGATATCGGCACCGGTAGTTCGAGCACACATTCAAAATAAAAGTTGGAGCCGAAGCAGTGTTACGACCGCGGATGGAATATATTTATATTCAGCCCAACTGCTTTTGATTACCAACCACTGCTACGTCTGGCCACTGTCGGAAACTATTTTTCAAGCTGTTATAATGTTTTTCACTATTTATGGATGATTTCATTAAACAATGATTCAACCTATTGCCTAATCATGAAAGCCTTTCCATTTGCAATTCCGTTTATTTTTACAATACGGTGCCCTAGTATGTAATTACTTGAAAAATCACAGCAGCATGCAGCACACTTGGTTCACTGGACAGCATTGGCAGAACTAAAGAGTGTATGGTCATATTTGCCCAAATGCTGTCATATGCCATTTAGTTTTGAATTGATCACTTGCTGTTGTGTTGCCAATATGATCTAATCTGGAAAGTGGATTAGTAGATTGTACCTTCAACACAAATACAGCAGGGAACAATTTCATTAGGTTCAAAGCACATAATTGTTATCTTACTAAATAAGTTAAGGTGTCATTTTAGACCTTTAATCATTCTTGACGGTCCTTTCACTGAAAACTCTTTGTGATTCACACACTCCTGACATCTCACAGTTACAAAGGAAAAAATTGAGGTGAGAATATGTGATCAGCACTTTGTCAAACTTTGTGCGGCACACAAATTGCTTTTTTCTTCTAAAAGTAGTTTAAATTCCTTTCTAAAGATGTATTGTGTCTGTCTTTCCACAGGTTTGGCTGTTCACCAGATAATCACAATCACTGTGTCTCTCATCATGGTTATTGCAGCCTTGATCACAACACTTGTCCTTAAAAACTGGTAGGAAAGATTCCTTTACTTTACAACAACAACAATATTTTCATATTGGCATCCAAGCAGTCAGTTAACGTCTTCACTCTGGTCATGTCCTGCCGAAGCCATCGAAGGTACAAGGTATGATTTTATGTTTGTTTCTTGTCTTTGGTGCGTGTTTCTGTAGCTGTGCACAGTCAGGAAATGGCCGTCACAATAGCCATCAGCGAAAGATCCACCAGCAGGAAGAAAGCTGCCAGAATCTGACAGACTTCACGCCTGCTCGGGTTCCCAGCAAGGTGGACATCTTCACTGCCTACAACGACAGCCTGCAGTGCTCGCATGAGTGCGTGCGGACTGCCGTACCCATCTACACTGACGAGATGATCCAACAGACACCCGTCTACAAGACGTCTTACAATGGAAATAGGTGCGCTATCAATATGGCTGCTTAGGTTGGCTTTGTTGAAAGGGCTCTGGAATGAGATAAAGAAGTCCTATCCTTGAACACGAATAACATGGTGTAGTAAAACAAAGACATTTTTAGTTTTGTAACCTATGGCATGGTCTGTGTTTTTCGAAGCCCAATAGTTGACCAGGGCAGGCGGAAAACATATTTCACCATGGTTGTGTGTGCACTGTACTGTGCACTAAAAATGTCCTATCTATATAAGGACCAATTTACAGCCATGACTGGATGTTCATTATGGTAGCAACTTAATGTTGGCACCGAGCTGTTAAGTTGGCTGGTTAGACCTTCTGGACTGCTGGCTGGCTCAGCTTGCACAGAGAATGAACTTTGTGCATAATAAGTGGAGATATGGTGAATTATGGTGTTTTAGCCTTACATGTAGTACATTTGTCAATAGTTGGACAGGTCATACACCAGCAATTGTAAGCAACCAATATTATATCCAACCCGGTATCATGGAAGTTCGTGTTATAGTCACGAAATTAAATCTATTGAGTTGTGGCATGAAAAAAGTGGAATATTTGTGTTCAGGTACACAAATCAATAGATTTAATTTCGTGACTATAACACGAACTGCCATGATACTGGGTTGTTAAATCACAATAGTTACAGCATCTTGTATTGTGCCCACTACCATGTCAATATATCATTCAATCAAACAAAGTGCCTAATGGCCTGAATACTAAAGTACTAAATACATAAGTGCAGAATTTTTCTTTTTCTTTTTTTTTTAAGTGAGAAGTATAGAGAAGAGTAAAAAAAATACAAGAACATTTGGGGAAGAAACTTGAGTTAAGATTGAGTGCTATGAGGTGGAGAGGTTGCCAGTTAAGGCCATGAGGTAGACTGTGAAGAGGTGTGTGTTGAGTCTCTTGCGGAATATGGGTAATGTTTCAGCAGTCCTGAAGCTCGTTCCACCATCGTGGTGCCAGGACGGAAAACA
This sequence comes from Typhlichthys eigenmanni, assembly GCA_027564635.1. Lineage (NCBI taxonomy): Eukaryota > Metazoa > Chordata > Actinopteri > Percopsiformes > Amblyopsidae > Typhlichthys > Typhlichthys eigenmanni. Next base: position 49,819 of record JAODUK010000022.1, read on the forward strand.
TTCCAGAATCCAGACTAGGGAATACTTTGTTGACGGTCTCTAAATGCTTGTAGCTCTGCTGCTGGAAAGCCAAAATGATCTCTGTAATTTAGAGCGCATTTAAAGAAAACAGCTGGTCGCAGTGGACTTTGTTTAAACAATTCGGAATTCATCATTGCTGTCTTCTCTGCACTTTTTGATTGTGAGTTATTGAAGTCAGAAATGACGACCTGACATGTGAACGTACAGTAGGCCTACTGTTGGGCTATTAAAGTTAGCAAACCAAAGAAAGTATAATATAATTCAGGCAGATTTCACTTGGATAAGTTACCAGCTGTCACTCGACTTGTTTTATTGCTGTGGCTGGGGACAATGCACACGCATGTAGGCCCTCTAATTGTAATACGTGTTATAGCAATATAATGGAACTAAATTATGTAGCTTTTTAAGGTAACTTCTAGCCTAGTATCTTAACTACATGTAGTTGGCTAGAGCTAAGGCAGGCTATCTTCCTTGCAGTTTGTCATGCTATAAGTGAAGCTTTGTGCTGCAACCTGCAGCCTCTGTATTGCGCACTTGTCACTTGAGCGCTGTTTCTTGCCACAGTTCACACTTCACAGAGCTAAGTTATCTTAAATAACAGTCAGAGCTGTCTCGTGTGTTCTTTACAGCACCACACCTAAATGAACGCAGAGGAATCACATTAAATTATGTTTCTCCCATGACAGCATGTGCCGCACAGCATTTATCGAGTATAACTTTGTATTTGTTCAATCTGCAATCTGCAGATTGTGCCTGGCAATGTTTGTTTGATTGTCTTCACTGTGCAACCAAAATGTCACTATTTTGAGAGTGAGGAAAGAAAACAATCTGTGTATCCGAACCGTTACGGTTATAAAACCGTGGCGTTTTTAATCCTGGTTAATAGTGAAACCGGTTAATCGCTGCATCCCTATTCGAGACTTCGATAAGCTTCGATGGGTCTTGAGGTCTCGTAGCGGCCAGCCAAGGTCGTAGAACAAAGTGCTCTTGTCGGGACCTGGAACCGAACCATTGCTTGGAGGTAGCACTACAAGAGGGGGATTACATGGGAGAACTTGGTTAAATACCAGACAGGCTACAGCGTTTTGAACACGCTGTAAGGGTCTGGTAGAGCACACTGGTAGTCCGTTTAACAGAGAGTTGCAGTAATCAGACGTGAAATCACTAGAGTTTGAACCAGGAGTTGTGTAGCTTGAGGAAGGCCTCATTCTTATGATATTGTAGAGTGAGAATATGCAGGCATGTGCTGTTGCAGCGATGTTTGATGTGCCTGATAGTTGGTTGTCCAGCATGACTCCAAGACTCTTTACAGTATGAGTGGAGGACACTGGTGTTCTCAAGGGTAATAGACAGGTCCACTTGAGGGTTGTTTTTCGGGAGGTGGAGTAGCTCTGTTTTGTCGAGGTTGAGTTTGAGGTGATGTGTAGACATCCAGACACAGCAAGACATTCAGAGATGCAAGCTGAGATCTGTGTGTCAGATGGAGGATAGGAGAGGTAGAGTTGGGTGTCATCCTTATAGCAGTGATAGGAAAATCCATGAGATTAAATTACAGGGGTAAGAGTATACAATGAGATGAGTAGGGGTCCCAACACAGATCCTTGGGCAGGGTTGGCAAAGCGTCCATCCCAGAGGATTTGATAGGAGCGATCTGTCAAGATAGGACTCGAACCAGGAAGGAGAGATGGGACACTGGTCTGTAGTTTTGGGGTGGGGATGCATCGTGGGCTGGTTTCTTGAGCAGCGGTCTTACTAGCTGATTTGAACACAGCAGGGACCAAGACTGAGGATAGAGAGGAGTTGGATCAGTGAGGTGAGGAATGGTAGGAGGTCATGTGAGATGGCTTGGAGAAGAGATGTGGGGATAAGGTCAAGAGAACAGGTAGTAGCCCGATTGGATACATTGAGTGTCTGGACTTCTGCAGAGAGGAGGGAGAATGCATTTAGGGTGCAGGCCAATGTTGTAGGACAGGTAAACAATGGAGGGGCGAAGGAGCTGCTGATGTCATTCATCTTTTTTGAGAAGAAGGTTACAAAATCATCAGGTTATGGGGATGATGGCTATGGTGGGTTGGGTGGTGTGAGGAGCGAGAAAAATACAGATAATTGTTTCCTGGAGTCAGCTGCAGTTGAGTTGATTTTGGCCTGATAGAAGGTAGTTTTGGCTGTAGAAACAGAGGAGGTGAAGTGTTAGGAAGAGAGGTCTTTCATGCTGGTCAGACTCTTGCCAACGGCAAGATATACCTTTTAAACCTGATCTCTAACCAGCCAGTTAGCTAAAATCCCTGTCTGCTTTGAGACCCCAGTGTACAATACTTCAAATTAAGTTGAAATTAGTTAGCCTATGTTGCCAGTTATGTGAAGCAACCATGGCTGCCAGCTCCAGCTGTTTCAAGGTAAACTAACTCCTTCTGGTGTGTCCAGTCCAGTTTTGGTTTTACACTGTGACAAAGCATGTTCCTGAGTGTCTGGCACTCTTCTCTACTCTTCCCCCTGCAGAGCTCTTGGCTTCACAACAAAATGTACAGCTGTCCACAGCTTCTGTGAGTGCTGGGAGCTGGGAGCGTACCTTTTTCATTCAGTTTCCCAGAAACATATTTATTGTAAACCCGTAGCTATGGATACAGGTTTTATAATTCCATGCCACATAGACAAAGAAAATTGCTATGTCTTGCAATAAGTACTAGCTGTGTAACACTTTAAGCTACAGCCTGTGAAGTTGCATGAAAAGGTGGTCTGTTGTGTGGTCTGTTGTGAGGGATGTTGTGCGATTCCTGCTTGTTAAATACAAGTTGTTTTGTCTGCTAAAGGAACATCACACAGTATATTGTTAATATGATACAATGTTTTATCCAAATTTAAACCAAGTAAGTACCATTACATACTGAGGAGCAGATAGGGGATAGATATAACACATCTTACTCTAGGATGTTTATAGGTGAGACAATACCAGAATTTGCACAAATTACCTTTTTAGCATCTTTGCCATTTACCTGTCCTTAACTGTAAATACTTCATATGTGGTTTAGTGTTTTGGTGGTGTTCCATGTTGTAATGGACAAAGTGGCTAGCAAATATTGGAGCACAGGGCTGAGGGGGAGAGGGAAACTTCACACTTGGCTAGCAGTGCCCTGCAGCTTATTGCTCTGGTGCTAATGAGGGGATTATGTGTGGAGAAACTGTCAAAGCTGCCTATAGTTATTTTCAAATATTTCTTTTTCCCTAGAAGGGTAATTTCATACAGGACTGGAGACATTTGAAGAATACACTCAGCAGGCGAACATTTTCTAGTGTTAATAGCTTTGCTTTCCATGAAGAAATTCATATTTTTAATGGCAATATGTTCTGAATATTCAGAAGAAGGCATTACAGCAGCACAATTAACTTGAGTGATATTAGGTTTTATCCCAGTCATTCTTTAATTTCATGGGTTCAATATTGATGCGTGTGGATAATGTGCTTTGTAAACAATCAATAATGTTATTGTATATGTAATATATCAAAGTGCATTCATTTCACTAAAACATGCCTTATTTTTTAAAACAATTTTCCACTTAAGGTGAGCTAAAATCTTGTTGTTGTTGATGTATGTTGGCAGTCACTGCAATACAAAACTTTGCATTAATGATCATAGGCTGAGTTAAGGTTGTACTGTGAAGGATTACGCTATCTCTATTTATATTGAATCACTACGAGTCCTGTTTTCTCTGCTATGTTTCTGCTTACCAGGCCCGATTGAACCATTTAACGTCAGATACTGTACTGATGTTTTTAGAGCTTAGCGATACAAAACAAGATCTTACATTCTCTTTCATCATACATTATCTTTCATCAGTTATGCTAAAATCACTTGGGTAACTACATGTAGTTTTGTTTTCCTAATCAATTTTATTTAGTTTCAACAAAATATGTCACTGCTTCACAAAATAGTGTAAAGTTGTCTATAGAGATTTCACAGCAGAATGTAAGCATGTTAAATCCATGACTGTAGCTTCCTTACCTCAATATTTAGTCCCATGTTTCAGAAAAAATCCATACCGTAGTTTGCAGACGAGAACCAGATCAGTATTTTCATCCACCAATGTTACTTCAATAATTTTTTCTCATCTAGAGAGCAGATACCATCCAAAGCATGAAAACTGGTAAATACAGCATGCCCAACAATTGTATCTAAGGTGCTCTATGTATTAAATTACAATATTCTCCAAACCTTTAGGGGTCAGCATTTCACCATTATATTGTGGCATTATAAGTTCACTGTCAGTTCTACTCTTATCGCCAATTTCTCAGTCAATCCGCTTACATGTATCCACACACAGTCTAATTGTAACAGTGCAGACATACAAAACACACACAGGAGTTCATAAACAGGCGAGCCACTGCTCAGCGTAATAAGACTCAACAATACACAGGGAATACTCAGAACAAAGGAAAGTGTGTAAGAGTCTCATGAACACGAACACACACGGCATCTCAAACAGAGTAAACGCAAACAATAACAAACTTACTGAAAATTGTCCTCCAGCCTTATGCCCTCACACCCACATGGCTGGGAGCAATCCGTGTGGTTGTGGCGGCACACTGGGAGCAAGGGCTTCCACCAGCAAGCCAAACGTGTTAAAGGGATGCACCGCCCCTTCGGCGCAACCCTGGGCGTTACACTAATATTACAGACATACAGTATAAAAAGAAGCCAATAGGCTACAACTGTGATTTAGCCTATTGATACAATCAAGTCAAGAATAGCACAATTCAACAAGTCAACAACACTGATATATTATTATATTCCCGTGCCATATCAACATGAAAACATCCACAGTCAGCCAAATAATATAATATCAACGCCATGTGGAACGGTATAGGCTATGCGTTGCAGGCAACTCTAATGTAGATCTATTCGGCATGCCTGGCACACGCTCTTCTCTTACGCACAGTCAATGTCACACTCGGCCCAGGCATCAATCTCGGTGTGATTGGGGCTGAAGGCAAACTGACAGAACACACGAAATACAGAACACACAAAACAATAACCGACAAAGGAACGCATAATATTAATAATATCCAACCATATGCTCTGCCTAGTACCTACCCCCACAAAACTGTAAACGATCAATGACACGTTTGGGGTGTGCTTGGGGGACACATCGGCGAGACAAACTGCTTTGAATTGTCCAACGAGATCATTATGCCCCATTTGCATTAACAGCAGTTTACTCACCAGTCCATATAAACTTTAGTCAGCATCAGGCATAATCCATTTACGTTTGCTATGGTCTCCTTCTGATTCATCCAGTGGAAAGCAACACTCCAGTAGCGTGTGCCGGGGCATAGCGATCGTGCTGTAACTACGTCTTGTATGAACAAACTAGGCTATAGTTTCACTAGAACAATCTTTTTTTATAGCCTATATCATAATTTGAGCATTTTAGCCTATAGGCTTATTCACTCAGACAGACTTCACTTCCTTATGCAATCTGCGCTCGTTTACAATTACTTTTCTATTAACTGATTCCAATGCACAATTTTTTTTTTTATGTGGAAAGACATTTTTCATTTACTTAGAACAGTAAAGCAACAGGATGCAAGCAGGCAGTAGATCTCAGCCATGGATACTAAGCACGCACAAGTTTCTTCTTCTGTTGTTTACTGCCTGTAAACTAGTGACTCGCCTTGCCCCTTGAGGTACAAAGTGGTATTACAAGGAATGGAGGCTGTACAGGCCCGAATGATCTGTTAATTTCAGAAAATATCTCAACAATGCCGTACATAGAGGAATTTGACATGACATATTGTATCAAAACTGATATTGTTTAATTTGATAATTTTTATTGTTTTTTTAATGGTTTAAACTAAACAATTTACACGTAGCACCTTTAATACACTGTAAGACCTATTTTAGTTCAACGAAAACATCACTTAGCGCACCAAAAAACACATTAGCACATTTATTTTAAAGACTACATTTACATAGCCAATAGGTTCTATTGTCTTGCCATTGAAAGTAAATGTGTGTTTTATTTTAAAGAAACATTTGTAAATGTGTATATTGGAGAGCTAAGTGATGTAGTATATTTATCACCTCGGGTCTTACAAGGTTTTAAGGCATCATGCATTTTTACAATACTGGAGTAATGATACGATATGACAAATTATTTTTGTCAAGCTTGTCGATAATATTGATGCGGTATTCAGCTGTTAAACAATTGTTTCAATAATCTCATCATAGGATGGAACATTAGTCATTAGGGCCCATGTGTAGCTATATCATGTGAGTTCAAGTCCATATTAAAGCAAGTGACAGCATTCAAACTATTATTTTGTTTAAACTGTCTGCAGTGTATACATTGTCATGACAATATGGATTTAATTTCATTTCTTATATTAGATTTTTTGCAAACAGTAAATCACATTACCTGTATTGTTAGCACACTAATATCATGTTATATTAAACAACATCAGCACATTGCTACCCACCATTTCAAAATCCAATGTCTTTTTGTCAATGTGAATTATGTGATTACTGAGTGGGCATACCCTTTAAAGACCCTGACACTGGCCTCCATAACATTTCTTTATTCCATCTATTCAACAGACCCTCTCCGACTGAAAGGCAACTGATTCCTGTGGCCTTTGTATCAGAGAAATGGTTTGAGATATCCTGCTGACCAGCTGAAGGTACTGTTCGCTTCCTGTGAGTTGAACAGACTTCCTCCATTTCTGCTCTAGTGGGTACTGGGCCAATTTGTTCCTGTGCAAATCATCGGCCGAGCTCTAGCCACTTAGATCCCCGTGGTGATGCTGGCCCAGTTCAGGAATAGAGGAGAACGCCGCATATGTTTATTTCTGACACCATTAGGCTTTAATCTAGCTTTGGTGCAGTATTGCAAATTGATCCCAACTATCACAAAATCATATTACCAAATATCTTTTTTTTTTCTTTTTCATTTAAACACAATGATGTCTACTGTTAATATTACAAGATTCCCGGCCACTCGGGCAGTACATTTTTACATTTGTATTTATGTTTATGTTGCTCTTATTGCCAGCACAATATTCTTTTGACTATTTGAATGAGTGGAAAGGCACTTTCAATTGACTTTAGATATATCTGTATATATATTGGCGGTGTATGTATAGAACGGCCTCCAACAGAAACTCTAGTGTGAAAGTTAAACACATGCTCTGGCCCTACAGTGTGGCTGGGAGCCCTCAGGGAGCCACAAGTCTGCTATTGACCCAGATTTGAAAATGGAGAGAAACTGCCTGCAGATAGAGTGAGGACAGTGCCAGGCCATTGTCTGGACACACATTTGTCTCAATCACAATCTGTCTTAAAGACACACGCAGCCTACTTTAGAGCCATAGCAATAATCTCTTCCATTTGTTAGACCAAAGCATGCAGCTCAGATAGATATCACCACAGCCACAAACAAAGAGCTGGATAACAATTAAACCAATACAGTAACTGTCCTATTTGTAGGTTTATACTCATCACAAGCAGTAATGGGGATTTTGTTCTCCACAGGATCCCATTGGGAAAATCAACCAAGTGAAAACAGGACAGCTTATTTACTAAAATAGAGGGATCAAACGTTTGGACACTTGGTGAAGAAATTTATTTTTCTAGAGATGATTCCAAGCAAAGCAAAGCCACCGTATATTCACTTCACATTTCCAGGGACGTACAGTAATTTAGTTCTAGAATATACTGTATGTACAGGAAGATATACTGTTATCTACTGGATATGTGGAGCAAGTCTGTGGACGTCAGTCTCCCAAGAGGAAGCTATGGAGACATCTTTGACATTTGATGTGAACTCTAAAGGAGCTGCTGTGGGCTGAAAATGAACTGTATTTCTGAACAATGTGCCAATAATGCCACTATGTGCCACAATCTGGAACAAGAAGGAACTTTTGACATCTGATGGACAACAGTGCTATGTTAATCCTGTATCAAATCAAACTCCACTGTTTTCTTTTTTAACAGAAGCATAAGTTGGGGGGGGGGGGTGCTACAATAGGCATTTTAATTTGTTTTAAGAATTGTGACTAGTCCAAAAGATATTTATATGGATTACTATTCATCTGGGTTGAGGAAAAAATATGACAAAAACTAAATGGTATATGCTTTATTGAACAGCCAATTTGAAGACATTATTTCTATAGGTCCTGTTTTAAAAGCAGAGTAGTTGCATCTATTTTTCTACACAAAAGAAGCCTGCCGTGGCCCACAGAGTGGAGATCCAGGTCACCTACATTTGAGGATTGTATATCAGTTTCTCCTTTCTAACCCGAGATTACAACACATTGAAAACACTTGTGAAATCCTCTTCCAAATACAATATCCCTTGTGTAAGCATTGTGATTGATTTGGCCTGGTTGGGAAGGAACACCTTGTGTCAATGCTTCAAATGTGCACCAAATTCTGTAGTTCTAATATTATCTCAACACAATGGCATCAAACTTTATTATATGTTCATATCTCTGCAAATTGGTCTAGACTTCTAACACAGGTCATTTTCAAATTTGTCTCAGTCTCTGCAGCATTTGTGGAGAAATTAAAATAACAGGCTTTAATTTGGATTTGTGCTGCCACAAGTTTCTGCAAGTACAGAGTAGATTCAATTTGAAGTTTACATTCAAATTATTCGTGTGAAAATTTGCATTAATGGAAACGAGTGAAAAATGTCTCTCCATCCAACTCATATTGCCAACCAATATATGCACCCAACTCCCATTATATTTCTGACAAATGTTTTGAACCCACCCTCCACCGCCCTCCCAAACACACACACACACACACACACACATGCGCGCACACACACACACACACAAATACCAAAACATTCAGAGTTATAGAATAAGGAAATTGGAAGCAATGTGAATATATTATCTGGAGATGGAGAATTAACTCCTCCCTGGAAATGAAAAGCATCAACAAAGGAAGAACAAACGTGCAGAAAAGTACCCTGGGCTTAACTTAATTGCATAAATAGTTTTGAACATGGATCATAATGAATTGCCTCATCTGTAGTCAGGTGAAAGCGGAAAATTATTGATGCCAAAACTTTCACCTGACCATACAATTTCTCTTTCTAAGTACTGCATTGAAGCTACAACATCAATATCTACTGTAGTGTATCAAAATGTCAGCAAGACGGCTGCGGCGTCAGAGGCTGTGCACAAATTAGACTGTGTTGTCTGTTTTGTGCCAAGGGGAGACCAGTGAAAGCTTGGCTTGCCTCTGCTATGTTTCTCTCCCTCAAAAACCTAGAACACACCAGCCTAACACCCTATCGTAAGACTTGAACTAGACAAGCATAAGGACAAAACCGATCATGTAACCATAATCAGTTAAACTAACCATGACCTTAATATGATAAGGAGTTCCCTATGGCGATCTATCAACCTCAAGTGCTGACAGAAATATTTGCCGTATATTAGGAAGGTTTTGAGGAAGCCACTTATTCATCTATTTCTTGTGCTGTGGGTTTGCACAAAGCACAAACATAGTTAACTACTTTGGGTTATGGACAACAATATAGAACAAAATATGAGTCTTATTAAGGCCTGCTAAGGACAGTTGCATAGCTGGTTTCAGAATTGTGCCCCGCTGTCTCTGAAGAAACCCCCATCTTGGTCTTAGGCCACATTCAGATTGTCAGTCAAAATCCAATGTATGTGCATATCTGATTGGAATCCGATCATACTGTCTGTCTGAACATATACGTTTTTTACTTTGTGACTTTTGACGCCACGTAAAGTTCACATTTACATCACACAAAAAGGAAACATGCTAGTTTGGTGGCAGTATTGGCAGTGACCCCTGCATGAAATGAAAGGCAAACATGTTGCCAACATGTTCACCACAATGCCATGTGGAATGTGCCCATTACAGTACCCTCGATTTTGGTTTGTTTATATCACATCAAGGTGCAATGTTATTACTATAGCAGTCAATGTAAATAAGACTCAAAATGTGGATATCCACACAGACACACATATTGCATCTGATCACTTGCAATATATAATGTGGACAGTCAATCAGATTCAGATCAGATATGCAAAAACTAAAATGTAATTTGGACTGATAGTGTGAACCTAGACTAGCCTAAGTATCCTAAAATGTTAGCCATTCACTAGAGGTCTAGCTGAAATTAACACTGTGGCGCAATATGACTGCTCTTGCCCATTGAACCACGACAACCACCCATGATGAATGACCACACCAATTCAGCCTAATGTGTTTTAGGTTCAGGAGTTGCATATTTGACATAACATATATTTTTTGAATGAAGAGTGTTATCTTAATAGTCAGAGGGTTACAAAAATATTGTATATTATACATGTGTAAATGTATTTTCTATATATTTACTTCTATTTGTGTACAGGTGTGTACTATTTTCAAGCTCTGTCCCATTTTTGGGAAAGGCTTGAGCTAGGTCGGGGATAGTGTCTTTGTTTACATGTGTAACTACAAAATTTCTTTCAAAACACAAAAATAACCTTGTGCCAAGCTTCCTACCTGCACTTTCAGGCAGTATACAGTATGTATTATATCTTTAGCTATTCAGTATAATACTTTAGTTGACGCTGCAATAGTTCAGAGAAGGGAGAGTGAATTCAGGTGAATTGTCAAAAAGTAATGATCCTGAGAAATTACTTGATTAAAACCAGGTTCAGTTTGTCTGTATACAGTAGAGTTGGCTAGGGAACAGATAAAAGGCTCTTCTCAAATATGATCATTTCGCTGTAACAATAATTCAACACATTGATGAGAAAATTATGTAAATCCAATAAGATCTGCCAAGAAACAGAGCTTCATCGATTGAAATTAGGTTGCATTTGTTGAATTGTCATCTTCATTTATGTTCGTATGTATGATCACGCCATAATAAATGTACCTCCAGAAGCCCCAGACAACGTATACTTTTTCAAAGTATTTAAGTACATTGAAAATACACAAAAGTGTATAAAATATAGGGTAGTAAAAAAAAAAAATTGTTGCCCTCTTTGATAGGAAATGCTAACAGTAATAGACCCATCATTATTAAGAGGACCTTGGTACACTGAGTTTGGAGATGCATACGTTACATTTATTGCTGTGTTTTTATTATCCTGTTTGTCCAATTTGTTTAACTCAAAGTTACATGTACTGTATTTATTTATTGTTAGGGTAATGCTATCAAGGAATTACCATAAATGTGGAAGTGTTAACTGTTAGAGGTAACAAATTGTAAAATGTCGGCGTGGCAATACTGAAACTCTAAGATTTTATACCAAATCAAAAGGATTCAATTAAAAATATGATTTAAATGGGTTATCAAAGTCATATCAGAATTTGAAATAGTTTTTTCTTCAACATACTGTATATGTCATGTTGTGTAAAGATTTTATCAAATACAAACATTAGGTTTCATTATTGCTCACTGGAACCAAGGAGTATTATCTTAATCAGGTCCAGTGTCATGTCTTATCTTTTAGTTTATTACTTTCTCTCCTTGATACTTTAACCTCATAAATGTGTAAGGACATACCTTACAACTTGTTTTTCTATTTTCAGTTTGTGTTACATGTATTTATTAGCCTATTGTGTTTCACAAAAGCAACATTTAATCAGAGGTAAGAATACGGTGCATGCTGAGGATAATTCAGGAAAGCAACTTTCATAGAGCCGGTTTGGGTGTATTAGAGTATAAGTCTGAGAATGACACCAAAGACTTGACATGCCTTCTTCCACAAACAAATTAATATCCATGGCTGAGCTCTCCTACCGTCTCTTCAGAAAGACCTTCAACCTTCATCATCACAAACTGTCAGTTCACAAGAGTATTCTTGCCAACACCATGGTGGACATGCCAGTCACACATTTAGAGCGACATTGCTTCATGTTTGCTAAACAGGCATATAGATTGATACTGTGTCATTTGAATTGGCCAATTATCAGGCCAGATTGTTTGTTTCCCAAATTAAAGAGTGTGTCAGTTGCAACCAGGAGGATAAGCATGCTTCCTCACTGTTTATTCATGGTCCTATAGTAACACTTGTTTCAGCAAGCCTGACCAAAATGTATGGTGTGACTAGTTATCATTATCAATGTTGTTAGCAAAGAATGCAGAGAATAAAAACGACTTAAAAGTGAAAGAACCTGATATTAGACAGGGACTGAGATAGCTCAAGTGATTAAATGCTAATGGTAAACGCTAATTCAGCAGAGCATCATGCCAAATTAGAATCAAACAGCACTTTTAGATTTATGGAAACTATAAAAAAAACAGTGTTTAACCTGTTGTCATTAATTCATGTAAACTGACCAAACAGTTTCTACTCATTGTCTCAAAATTCACATATTGTGCGCTTACTGTATCTAAAGTAGAGAGTGTTTATACTTTTTCTATTCACAATAGCTAAACCTCAGAATGCATTTCAGGAGAGTGAGACTTGAAAACGTAAATGCTTGGGTCACAATTTTACTGCTACACCATCATATTCCTGTTAAGAGGACAGTTAGCCACATGACCCAGATCTGCCTGTAAGGCATATTGCTTGCCACTGCACAGAGGCTCTGAAACACTGCCTTCGAAATACATTGTAGGCAAAGGATGTCGTTGATATTTGACATAATATGACAGTATTGATTTTGGGTTCCTCGGCCCTGACCAGGATGTCAAAAGCAGACGCCAACGTGGCTGTTTGAATAGAGCGTGTCAAACAATGGTCGTACGAAGTTGCAGAAGAAGCTGTAAAGAGTTGTTCTAAAACCAGTATAATCACAAAAACATTTTTTCCCCGTTTATCATTCATAATGGGGCCACTACAATCATCATACATACCTATTACACAGGACTTAAGTCGTGTTGTTGCCATAAAAATGAATTTGTACTTTGTGACTTAAACTTTTTATATTTGTGTTTAATATATCAGTAAGTACCTCTGTTACTTTTGTATAAGACCTATGAATATAATATATAAACACTAAACACACAAAAGCGACTCTAGTCTGTCTCTGTGACGGCTATATATTGTAACATTTTTATTTTGTGTCTTATGAACCACATCTCTCTTCCTTTTGTAGTAATTGGTAAACGTTTGGATTTCCAGGTGATTTTGATTTTGGTTACTCTTGTACTACTAAGCTCTGTATTTGCAAGCACTGTAAATGCGATTCTCATCGGATTTGTCCTCTGTACATTTAGTACTCTGATGTTGCTCTTAATAAAAAGGTAAAACAATATGGCTTCATGCTGCAGAGTTTGTACAAATCACATGGGTGAGTAGTATCAATTAAAGATGTTGTGCATTCTTAGTCAATGTTGGAGTCCATCCCACCCGGGACTCAAACCCTGTTCTCTCATGCAGAGAGTAGGTGTCGGAGAGTGAGATTTACATATCTTACTGCACAGCGCTACCAGTTGGCCACCATTACGCTCAGACCACCATGTCTCACAATCTGATTGAATTGTTACAGAATTATGTTTTAAACTTTTGTTTTTAACAATTATTGTCATATCAAAGTGAAAGAAAGCTTTTCTATCATATACTACAGATTAATTATGAAAATTCAGTCATATTTAAAGGCAGTTCTGAACTCATTTTAGTATTTTTAGAGTTAAATGTTCGTTTTGTTAGATTTACTGCTTGGGAGGATAATTGTAATATGCGCCAAAAGTTGTATCCTGCTCAAAGTAGCATCTTACAAGACTGAGAGACTGCCACATAACATTTGAGCACTTAGCACTTACCCAGGTTAGTGCTTTTTGTACTTGTAATAATGAATATTTTATTGGAGAAAAAAACTTTTTTTTTTTTATTTGGCTACAGTCATATTTCATATTTTAATGTCTTATTTATCACCTTCTGAACAAATGCATTTTCCCCCCTCCCTCTCTCTCTTCCTGTCCACCTGGAGACATACTCTGTGGTCATGCCGTGGACATGGGCAGAGTGAGTCCTCTCTACTCCCTGTAGCCAAGGCCTGTCTGCGGGGGGAAAGGCATGCTAGGCGGCATTAGCATGACACCAGCTCGATGAGTCTACACTGTCTGTGACAGCCCCCTCCCCGCTCCCTCCTCATACATTCAGCATTATGCAGCTCGGCACAGACACACTGCACATGCCAGCAGCTGCCATGGAGACGCTTTAGTGTGGCCAGATAAAGCACCCGCTGCAACTCGCCCTGCCTGTCGAGGGAGCTGCCACTGCCAAGGCTCGGGATGGCTCAGTCGAAGTTGATTAGCGCTCTGGCCGTCAAGTAAGTGGCTGGACTGTTTTATATGGGCCCCTGACACGTTTGACTGGCAAGCTGGGGGAGGTAGAATGAGGGTATTCAGGCATGCTGGCACGAGGAGAAGCTCTATACCCACATGTCTCTTGCTGTGTCTTCACGTTAGCTTGTAGACACAGACGCACAGATGACAATCCCTAAACACAGTTTACAGCCGACTGGAAGTTGGAGGCGAATGAATAAGGCACCCATTGGAATTCAAATTTGCAAGCAGCACTACAGACAACCTGATGCTATATTTAAGACTTACTGCCATGTACTCTGAGAACAACAGGAACATTTCTGCAGTCGACCTGGCAAAATATGCTGCCTCTTTAACACTGAGTAGCACTTACACTGTGTTCTCAATGCATCAATCATGAGTGCGTCAAACACTAAAATAGTTCTCATGAGTTAGTGGTTTTGTATTATCTTATAATCTTATTTGTAAATAATTGCTGCCAATTGATGGCATGTATTCTCCATTTATAATACTTAACAATCATAATTGCTTCATTAATCGCTGTTAATGGCCATATCACAAGTCATATTGTGATGTTACGAATGACCAAGGCAACGAGGGAATAAGGTATAACAAACAGCGATTTATTCTTAACAAAAAACTTACAACACAATACAACACAGGCTTGAAAGCAAAATAACCCGCAAGGGTTGCAGGGAATAGAAACATTTTAAAGACACGCTGACAGCAATCATCCACATATGAGACAGGTGTGGGAGTCCCTGATTGTCACCTGTCTCAGATCAGCTGTCAGTACTCCGCTCCTTGGGGCCGTAACCCACCCAGTCCACCAGGTACTGGAGCAGACCCCGCCGCCGCCGAGAGTCCAGCACAGCCTCCAAGGCATACGCCAGACCCCCCTCCACCTCTACCGGCGCCGGAGGAGCAGCGACCGGGTCCGGCCCCCCTAGCGGACTGGGGACCACCGGTCTGAGGAGAGAGACGTGGAATGTAGGATGGAGACGTTGGTACGGAGGCAGGAGCTCCAGGGTGACTGACACCTCGTTGACCCTCCGGAGGACCTTGAAGGGCCCCATGTACCGGGGCGCCAGTTTCTTGCATGGCAGACGGAGCGGGAGGTCCCGTGCGGACAGCCACACCCGGTCCCCCGGGCTGTAAGCCGGGGCGTCGGACCACCTGCGGTCCAGCCTGGCGCTTCTGCTGGTCCACTGCTGCTTGCAGGCGGAGCTTCGTGGCGGCCCAGACCTCCCCGGCTCGACGGCACCAGTCCTCCACCGCTGGGACATCACTGGGCGGGGTCACCGTCCAGGGGCAGAGAGGCGGCTGATGTCCGAGAACCATCTGGAAAGGAGACCGCCCCGTGGAGGACTGGCGCAGGGAGTTCTGTGCGTATTCAGCCCAGGGGCGATACCTTGCCCAGTCGTGGGGGCTGTCCGCACAATACGTCCTCAGGAAGCGGCATAGTTCTTGGTTTGTCCGCTCCGCCTTCCCGTTGGCCTGGGGATGGTACCCGGACGTGAGGCTGACCGCGACCCCGAGGCGAGACATGAAGGCCTTCCATACCCGTGATGTGAATTGGGGGCCGCGGTCTGAGAAGATGTCCTCTGGAAGGCCATAGAGCCGGAAGACCTGCTGAAAGAGCACCTCAGCGACCTGCAGGGTGGTGGGCAGCCTGGCCAGAGGGACAAACCGGACCATCTTGGAGAAGCGGTCCACGATTACCAAGATGGCCGTTTGCCCCCCCGATGGTGGTAGGTCGGTGAGAAAGTCCACCGCGATGTGAGTCCAAGGTCGCTGAGGCACCGGTAGTGGGTGGAGAAGACCCGCAGGTGCATGCCGGGGCACCTTGGACTGTGCGCATGTCCGACATGATCGGACGTAGTGGCGCACAGTCCTCCCCATGCCAGGCCACCAGTACTTCTCCCGGAGCACTTCGGTGGTCCGGTCCACCCCGGGGTGTCCTGTCGCTGGTGTTTGGTGGGCCCAGGTAACGAGCCGGACGCGCACCCTCCGCGGAACGTAGACCCTTCCCGGGGGACAGGTGGCTGGTGGTGGGTCCCTCCGGCTGGCTCTGCGGATCTCGGTGTCAACGTCCCACTCCACGGGACCCACCACCCGGTCTGCCGGTAGGATGGACGAGACAATGACCGGTGCCTGGTCCCCCTCGTGTAGGCGGGAGAGTGCGTCGGCCGAGGTGTTCTTGGACCCAGGCCGGTAGGTGAGGGTGAACCGGAACCGGGTGAAGAACTCCATCCATCTGGCCTGGCGGGGGTTGAGGCGCCAGGCAACACGGATGTACTCCAAGTTCTTGTGATCCGTGAGCACGGTGAATGGCTCACGGGCACCCTCCAGCCAGTGTCTCCACTCCTCCAGGGCCAACTTCACCGCCAGAAATTCTCGGTCCCCCACATCGTAGTTCCTCTCCGCAGCCGACAGCTTTCTTGAGAAGTAGGCGCACGGGTATAATCGCAGAGAGCTGCCGTGAAGCTGGGAGAGGACCGCCCCTACCCCGACCTCGGAGGCGTCGACCTCAACGACAAACGGCTTTAGGGGATCCGGGTAGAGTAGGAGATGTAGACTATGACGAACCTCCCCAACATATCCCGGAACACCTCCCCAACATATCCCGGAACACCTCGTCCATAAAGGACTGGAACACGGCCGGGGCGTTGGCCAGTCCAAACGGC
>JAODUK010000022.1:66872-93298 GCA_027564635.1 Typhlichthys eigenmanni
ATTTGTATAGAAAATGTCCATGACTTTTCCAAAACTTTCTGTAATTATGTATTTTTCAAAAACTTATCCAGGCCTTGAAATGGCTATTTTTAAATTCCAGTACTTTTCCAGGTTTTTCATGACCGTACGAACCCTGACTAATTGATGATTTTGTGTGAAGTATTCTATTAAGCTCTAGGGCAGTTCAATAAATATTTATGAAAAAGAAATATGTCTCAAACTGCAAGCTTCAAACCTAATATAGAACATCATGCCAAACAACTATTGAGAATATCCCCTCTGACTAAGGTACAATACACTGCCAAATATCTGCCCTACCTACATTTTTTGCAATGCTGTAATGTAGAATCTTTGTAATTTCCGTTTAGACTAGGATAATTATTCCAGACTCAAATCAAGGAATGTCAAGCAGTGAAATCCTACACAGGCTTCAAGTATCATATCCATTATTTCAGTGACATTTCCAAATGTTGTGTAGCCTACAAGATATATTGTACCTGATTAGTCAGATGTGTTGCGAGGTTGTCAGATCTGGTGTCGTAATTCTCACAGCTCAATCGCAAATAGCCATGTCGAAAGAAGACCATGAATGGCTCAGTGCAGGCAATAAGAAGATATGAGCGCACATCAAACTTTCTTCCCATCAAGAGCAATGGCTTTTGGATATACCTTGGGATGAATGGGGGTGTTTTTACTCAGAACAATAAAATGGCTGAATGCAATGTAAAAAATTATTTGATTTAATTAAATATTAATTAAATGTATTAAATTATTTAAAAAATCCATACAATGTTAAAATATCTGGAACTTTGTTCATCTGAATAAAACACACATGACAATTAATAGTGCTTATTTTCCATGATGGGTAAGCAGGTAATACTGTAAAGGCTGTTGTTCATGGACGTGTACATATTGAATATCTTTCCATTCCTTTTAGCAATGTGGCTCCACAGACTTAAAGGCAGGGTCAGTCTTTCTTGAGAATGCTTGCTAACTTAAATCTCAAATCAAAACAACATCCCTTGTGGCCCTCCGCGGCACCGCTCCACACATCGAAATGCATTATGAAGCAAATCTTACACCACATAATTTAGGTTATTACAGAGTCAGGGCTGTGAAGAAGTATCAAATTCTTTTTTTCAACGTGCACAGAGAATGGTAAAATAGCGAAATGCGAGGAGATATTTGGTGAATTGGACAAAGGTGCATTAGCTTACACTTAGCTTTCAATATTTTACTAATGACTATACCTTTAATTCGGATTGGTGCCCAAAGGCGTTTAACTCAAAAGTGCTCACCGTTGCACAATATGTGCCTGAGGTCGGCGCACTCTCTGGCCATTGCTGACCTCCTGGTCTTTCAGCTTCTGTTTGAGGATAGCTATGTCCTCCTGGGTCTTCAGGATGAATATCCCTCTCCCCTGGTTCAGTGCTGTGGGCTTACATATCCACATTTGATCCTTACAGCTTGGACCTATAGCAACCAGACAGAGGACGGGAGAATGTTGTGCAATACTGTATATGTTCTATATGTGCACTCTGAGGTAGGTACAATGCTCTGGACCTATTCAGTGACATTTGATACATTTTATATGTCTGGCTATTTTATTTGTTTTTTAGTTGACTTTGTGATGACCGAAACCATATAACCATACAGCCATATAACAATATAACCATACAACCATTTCACAGTATATAAATCAATGCATATGCTATTTTTATTTAATTTAAATGGTATTGCAGTGTTATTACAATATAGGCCTCAAGAGCCTGTTCAAGAACCTTTTCTTAAATTGTGTCTCAGCCCTGCCCTCTGCTGACCGGTTTCTACGGCAACAGCGCATTTATTGGTGATTTTATCATGGCTTTATAGGAGGGGAAGAACCTTATTTTCCAACGTCAAACTGTCTATTAAACAATCAGTAACATATCTTTTGTACAATTAACAATGGCATAAACCTGCTATTGTTGTTCTCTCATTGTCAATGACACCTCCATGACAGAACAAGTTCTGCCCCCTCACAAGTATAAAGACAAGAAAAAAAAACAGACAACAAAGAAACTAGTTTAACCAGTGTGGAACAACCAAGTGTGCAGCCAGTAGAGGAGAACGTATAACCTTACATTTACCTTCCTGTTGAGAAAAGAACACTTCCCGCTCTTTCCGTATGTCCATCCGAAATGTGTGAGGAAAAAATTCCTCCATTTTCAGCCTCCTATTAGTATAATAAAGAACAAAATAGAATAGGGAAGGAACATGAATACAGAACATGTGTAATACACACACACATATTTATATGTATGCATGTATGTATGTATGTATGTATGTGTGTATATATATATATATATACACTGTATATATACAGTCAATGAGACATATATAAGCTTCTTCGTTGTCATTCAGCAAATATAATAATTTTAGTGGTAAGATTATAAAGGTGTTATATTTAACAAGACTCATTAATTGTGTTATAGCTCCAGTCTAGTAGCAGACATCTCTTTGCCCACCTGTGTGTGTGTTGGTGCGTGTGTCTGTACTTTATGTATTGGTGTGTGTGTGTATTTTAAGTATATTCTGTATACATAATACACACACACATATATACATGTATATACATGTGTATATAATATACAGTATATGGAAAATACATTATGAATATATAAACATATATATACACACACACACACCACAGTATTTTATACATATATATAAGTATGTATACATTTGTTTAGTTTAATGACGTATTTGAAATAAATCTAGTCTAATATTCTACACTAAAACGCGTTGCTTAAGGCGCGGCTGCTTCAAAAGCACTTTGATAAACCCCCGATCACACAGAGATGCCTACGCCAAAGAGGACGGCTACCTTGGCCAACTGTAACATTGACGAACAGAGTAACTTCGCACTGAAAAGTTTTAAAACAGAAAAAAAGCAAAACGTGGCGCCATAAAAAGCACATGCCAGTCGCGCCGTAGCATAGGGAAACAATGGCTTTGCTAGCAACACGTTTCTAGCGACGCGTCTTTGTGTGATCGGTCCATTACTGGGTATGTTGATTATGTGCACATAAATGCATTTATAAGATATTCTATAAGCTCTATAAGGCCTGATCACACAGGACTCTCTTTATGCACCAAGAGGAGTCTTTTTTCAATTGTTTTCTATTGGCAGAAGGCGCTTTGCGTGCTGCTTATGCGCCTGGGTGCCTCGATTTTTAGAAGCCGGCTGCACCTTGCGTTTTAGAAGAAGCGCTATGAGCGCCTCCTTTAATGCTTGTAACGTTAGAAAACCATAATTGTTTTAGCAGGGCTAGCTAGCTGGCTACTATGCCCATTCTGCATACATACCCAGTGTGCTAGAGGATTGTTTTCGTTAAAAACGCTCCAAACTGCTTTTTTTTGCAGAGTATGCTGCAACATAAAAGACAGTACAGTGCGCCTTGCGGTTTTGCAACTGAAAAACTTTTCTCTCTTCATTCCTTATGTTCTTTCTGTTTGTGTTTAAAATTGAGCACAGCTTATAGACAGTAACTCCCAATCATATCAATAATGAATGCAACAATAGGCAACAACTTTCATCACCTTAATCCTTGACCATGGTTGACTTTGCTACATACACGGTCGTACTCTTGTAGGCTGCAGAGGAGGCCAATCTTAGTGGTCAGCACATTGTTGTTTGGTATTTGGTACATCAACTGTTGACCTGGACACACATCAGGGTGCAATGTTGTTATAATGTAGGAAGAATGCAAATTCACTCTTTAGTACAATGCTTGTATTTTCACAAAGCTTCAGTACTATGCCCATTCTATTAGGGCTGTCAGTCAATACAAAAAATGTAATCTCAATATATTTGCACTCTTTACATAATTAATTGCGAATAACATATTTTTATCAATCTATCTATCTATACAGTATATATATACTGTATATACTATATATACACACACAATATAACAAGCTTTATGCAACTGTTTGTATTATTTCTTTTATTTCTTTTATATACTGTAAATACAAACAGTTGCATAAAGCTGGCATACCTTTAAAATACTTATAAAAATGATTTAATAGTTTTTAGTTTTTATACAATAAAATGCAGTTAATTAACTTGTAAATTAAGTTTGGTTTTAAGTGCATAACAAGTGCATAACAATATGACAATATAACAACATAACAATAGGGGTTATGCGGAACATACATCCGCATTCTGTAAAACAGGTCACATTGCTTCCGCACAGGTGCGCTACGAGCTGGAATATGCCTTATTTTATTCTAGATGCCTCCAGGAACTACCAAAAATAATAGTTATCGATGTCCATCGAATTGTGACTGTGACGTTTGCACAGTAAAAGGAAAAGAATATTCAATCAACATACAATCTGCGCAGGCATTCTATGCTCTTCTGCGAATCTGTTACTTAACATATGCTCAGCACACTAACCCAGCCAGTGTCATATAAAATTATATGACGCTGGACAAAACTAATCACGCACACGTTGACCAGTCTGATTTTGGAATAAAAAGCAACAGAAAAGCTGCATTATGCTGAGGACTAAAATGGATCGCATCGGCTACTACCTAGCCTCTATAGCGCAAGCATCCAGCTATAATAGGCGACACGACACTGTGCACTGTACATTCGGCTATAAACAATGGATTAACGTACTTTGCCTGATCATGCTGTTAACTCATTGGAATAGACTGTCAACAGATTCATTGCACTGGTTGAACGGAAATATATAAATATAGACTAGATGATATAATCATTGTCTGCAGCACACCCAAAGTAATATACTAATGTACTGTACAGGAAAATGTTTGTTCTGATTTCTTTAAAAAAAATAAGACAGCTTGTACAGTTCTACAAGAGTAATTTCGTAATGTTATCAGCACAGCTGTGATTATATCCGTTATTTGGCCGCACAGACACACACACACACGCACCTACACACACACACACAAACAGAAACACTCGAGTTAATGAGTGTCAGTGTGTCAGTTATCGGTCAGAATTATATATATATATATATATAAATAAAGAGCATTACGTTATGTTATCTGATTGCCCAAAAATTAATATTACTGCGACAGTTTGGTTCAAACTAATGTAATATTACCACCTTCTCTGATAGGCGGAAGTAATGAGACTTGTTTTCCGCTTTGGTCATTCAATTGGACGTTCAACATAACCCCTATACTGACCTTCTCTAAAGTTGTAGTAATTGGCTGGCAACTTTGTCTCGCACCACTTCAGCTTGAAATCTGTCCTTTGTTGATCATAAATCCGCACCCATCCTTTGCTGCAACAGTAACTGCTCACTCTAGTCTCAAAGAAAATACATCACACACCAATTCCATAAGGTTATTACCACAAAAATTGCATTAGATATGGACAATTAACCAGTAGCAATGCTAAATAAATATCTGGTCAAAGTAATATACACAGAATATGCTGTATATTTTGCATATGTATACCTACATTTCTTCTCCATTGGCACCACCAAAGAAATAGAAATGCTTCTGGCCTTTCACTGATTTTAGTTTCCTGTTTTTGCTGCAGATGTTGAGATGTAGACGCATACCTATCACACACACACACGCATGCACACGCACACACACACACGCGCACACACACGCATGCACACGCACACACACACACACACAAAGGTGGACAAAGCGGAATTTGCTACATTCAGTTGTCTTTGTGTCATTCGCAAGCTTCTGCACTGTGTTACAGATAATATTTACAGAAGTGCTTACCACCTTTCCTCAAACACACCTGTCTGTCCATCATGGCTTGCAGTGCCATGTTGAGCGCTCGACTTCTCCTCAAGAGACCTCTGCTCTTCTTCATCTTCTTTCACAGAGGCCTCGCTCATCTTTCCTCGGAGCGGGTCAGCTCTATTTGGTCCTCAGGCCAGTGAGTACAGTGCTCACGATGCAGTCACCCTGCAGCATGGAGAGAAAAGCACTGAAGTTGATCACAATCTACTTGAGATTCACTGATGTGTGAAGAGGAGCGCAGTTAAGATGAGACTGTTGTTTAATGAGGGAGCTCAACTGTGTAAAATGTAGACCGTTCTACTAAATAAGGAATGAATGTGTTTGCAGAGTTTGTTGAAATATGTCTTATTGTAATATGTCCTCAATGTAAGTGAAGTAAGTAATAGGCCTTAGCTAAATTGAGAACACATGTTCCAGACATCCCAGATAGTCGCTCACACTGCAGAAACTTCCAACAATAAAGCAGTTATACGGTGTGTTTACTTGTATAGGCATCGACAAAAATGCTGCCGTTTATCAAATCAACATTCGGTTTTCCCTCTGAGGGCATGCAAAAGTTGGGGAAACTGAACGATCGACCGCAGTGGCAAACTTTTTCAACCCCGATACAAAACATTAAACAGACGGCTTTCTGTCGACTGTGAAAAAGGTCAATACAGCATTAGCATATTAAATTTAGAAATGACAGAGATAATTAATAATTAGAGAAATGGTAATAAGTGAAATTATGTATTAAATCAATGATTTGTTTGTTGTGTTGTCAGTGTGATGTCAAATCCGGAAGTGGCTTGACAACTTTGACAAAACAAATAGCTGTCAAAACACAGCAACCGAGCAAAAAGCAGTCAGATTCTTTTTCAATTCTATTGGAATGTTTTTAGCTTATACTGCTAATGTGTCTAATAAATGTAAAATGTTCATTTTGACAGCCATTTGTTTTAATCAAGTTGTCTTGAAAAAAGACTGCATGTTACTCCTGATTATTCACTGACCAGACAAACCCATGTTCATGGTCATTTCACACTGTAAAATGTGTTCTAGTACTTGGAAAGAATTGTACACAGTGGTCTTTTAATTTACTAGTTTAATTTAGTTGAGACAGGTTTAGAAATGTTACATTATATAAAATTACATTATCATATCCTTTTTTTAATTTGATTAAATGTTTTACTAACAAGAGAGTTACTAAACATTTGGTAGAATGCAAAAAATAATAGACTAGCGTTCTAGACAGCAGATGAACTCTGACCTTTATTTGTAGTTTTGCCTCAGTACTCAGTGAAGTGCGCACAAACAGAAAGACATCATCCTTAAACTGCTGTAGTCTACCCATCATTCTATTCCTTATCCCCCATGTCCAGTCAGCCTTGTAGTCTGCCTAGAGGGTCTACATAAACAACAAACCTACAGTCAGTGAAAACTAATTGAAAAAAATCTCCACTCATAGACAGACAGCAAGAACCTATTCTCTCACAAGCAAGCGGTCAAGGCACACAGCCCCATGAGAGCATTGTAAACAATTACT
Organism: Typhlichthys eigenmanni; assembly: GCA_027564635.1. NCBI lineage: Eukaryota > Metazoa > Chordata > Actinopteri > Percopsiformes > Amblyopsidae > Typhlichthys > Typhlichthys eigenmanni. The sequence continues at coordinate 74,182 of JAODUK010000022.1, forward strand.
GGTTGCCCAGGGAATGGGCCCCTTAGCAACACTTTTATTTCCTTTCAGTTTTTTCTGAGCTCCTTGCATTTATATTTAAATGTCTTCAATAACAATTTCAACATCATGTATTTTGATAAACATAACATTCCATTTACATACAAACTGTCAATATATGTAATATGACCACTTTCCCATCAACTTGTAAATACTAAATTAGAGTGAATTCTCTTCTACTGATTAGCACAACCAGAACCCAAATCTGTATAACATACTTTTCCCACTACTGCAAAACTTTTATAAATGTCACAGTACACCCCTTTCTGACATTACATGTACAGATTACCATTTAGTTCTACACCGATTAATCTTGCCAGGATACAACCCCAAGACATATAACTCAACTATGTGTAACCTGTAAAATAGCTCTAACTTTAGGACCACTTAATTTTAATTGCCTTTAAGTCACTGTGCCGTGAACACATGATATACGAACAGGCTGTTTATCAAAATGATTTACTGTACGGTCTTCCAGTTTACTGTAGGTGTAAACCAATAGTCTCTGATGTGTGACTGACAGTCACTGTCAACTATGTCACTGTGTGACATGTGTGCAGTATACAGTCATACGATAATATACAGTGTAGGTGAAATATCATTCTACAGCGTTCCGTAGCCTATCCTGCAATGTTGCAATATCAATCTATCTCATCAGTTTACCAGTATTCATTTTACAGGATTTTTGTATTTTTTAGTGCTGCCCCTTATCTCTTTAGCCAAATGTTGATCTGACCTACAGTACACTTATTTTTCAAATTATAACAATAAATCAAGTTTTTATTTAATAACAAGACAAATGTTTACATTGAAAAGTCTTAACAGGTGGGAATATTGTGTGAGGAGAATCAGTTGCCAAATCCAATGCAGTTGAGCAACATAATGTTTGTCTGCACGTAAAATCCACTAATCACTCCCTGTCTGTGAGATTTTGCTATATGCAGCACCCACCCTTTGCCCAGACACAGTTGGCAATTATTCCTAATCTCTCCTCTTCCTTCCAACAGTCTGATAATTGATGGGGAGGAGTGCATTTTTGACCCAAGTATCCATGCAACCATACAATTACACATCATGAGGGACGCAAGGTGTCGTTACACACGCCTTTCTGAATGACAACCCAGTAAATACAGTAGCTACAGCCTACACTATCTGTTCATACATTTACAAGACATTTACAGTAGCGTGTGCTATTGTAAATGTCACATACAGTATGGCTTCCGAGTGCACAAACCATAAAAGCTGCCCTTTGCAGGATGTGTGAGTCCTTGGGTTTACCATATTCCCGTGTCAGACGTGTTTTGTTGAGCCAGTGTCGGCCACACCTTGATAAAGGTTGACAAAGAGAGCAGGTTTGTTTTACAGCCCCGTTGATCGCTCGGTTTGCCATCTGCCAAGAGTGTGTGAGCATGTGTGTGCATTTCTATGAGAGAGTGAGAGGAAGGGGGGGTGGGTGAGAAAAAACGAACGAGAAAAAGGACGAGAGAATAAAATTAAAAAGCTTCGTATATGTCTGTAAATAAAAATGTGTGTAATTTGTCTATTGTCATTTTTGGCTAGTGTGTGTCTGTGTGGGATTCTGTTCATGTACGAATTATAGCTCTGTTGAACACAATATAGTGATAGGATGAGGTGTGCATCTTTGACACGCCCATTCCCCATGTTATCTCAACTGCCACATGCACCAGGAAGTGCTGTAGTGCGGTAGGGATTCTGCCTCCAGCAATGGTGTGTGTGCCCATTATTTGGACGGGATTCTCGTTGTCAAGGTGTTACACTGCATGGAATGGAGTTAGGTTACGATGTAAATAAAGCCTAGTTTCAATGAGGCTTTTCTTGCCCACCATTCTTTATTTCCTTACAGAATTACGTCGTTGTTAAAGTGGGATCTCAAAGGTGGGGGTGGGGTCTGTGGAGGCTTTGTACCTCAATGGTGACATAGATGAGACCGAGACACAATGATATCCTAACGAGAACAATATTGGTGAAACTACAAAATGAGAAGAAAACAAAACAAATCACTCAGTTAGTATGTTTTGAAACCTGTTAAAAACTATGAAGTGTGCATTAACAATTATATTAAAATGTATCTGTTTTGGGCAGGTTATGTCTATATGTAGCATGCACAATACCTGAGTAGAATTAGCAATTCACCTCTAATAAATACAATCAATTAAATGTAAAATGTTCTTTTAAAGAACATTTTACGTCTATTGTGCCGGAATTCAAATGGAAAGCACGAGATTGGACAAAGCGTGCACTTGCATATATATACACATCTCCTCTTTAGTCTTTCTGATGTACAATATGAACAGTGCTGTATTCTTATAAAGGTTCTTCTTATGGATTAACCTTTATTTACTTTTGTTTGTTTCTTCATCTGTTATGGTAATGGTTAATTTTTTCAGTTGCATAACTTGCATTTATGTTGTGACATTTTTTTTGTAATTAACAGGGCAAAATTACTAGCATCTGTTTAGTATTTATTTGGAAATTGTTAGAGTATATATTCGTTTTAGGCCTCAACATCACAGCCAAACTTACCACACAAACTTAATAACGGTTTAGTTTGAAGACAGATTTTTTTAAGGACATCATCATAGTGCACAGTGTTATATATAGAGCTATGGTTGAATGACAGTCCCTTCCAGGTCATTTTTGTATTTCCTTGTTTTGTCTTTGCTGTTTTTTATTTTGCATCCGCTAATAGCTTAATAAATCCAATTAAATCTGCCGATAACATTTATTTTGATCATTTATATTTTTACAATATCATTTAATACACATTTTACATAGCCCTCAAAACTGCCCTCGCTTAATACCTTTCTCTGCTTACCTGTATACCACATATTGTATATGCTAGACCTGCTGATCTAAACCATAGTAGGCTACAATTACTTCATGTACTGTAAGGACAGTTTTCAATGTAATAATTATATTGTCCTGTAGTCCCCACTAAAGCCTGCACCACAATGATAAGTTTATTATTTTAACACGTCTATATGTAATATTATGTAAAATGATTATTATTTTATGAAAAAGGTGATGTAATGATAATGGTATTGATAACCATATATCTGGGATGGCACATGAAGATGTTATTGAATATTGTAACATAAAGCATCTAGCTGATATTAGTAATCACTGGATCTCCCAAACACATTTAAACAAACTCAACCTAGCTTAACCGCTGCTTTTTTGAACTTTTTTTCTATAACTACTGTATCTGGCTCCCTGTCAAAGGAGTTCCCTCCCTTAATGAGTGATATCTCAAGCCAGTACAGTCATTTTAATCCTGCCCTCATGCTCGTTCCACCTCAGTGGTGAAGTCAGGTGAAAGCCTCCTCCTCCGTAATCAACAGTACGTTAGGAATCTGGTCCGACGACACTGAGCATGCACAGACCAGTGCTGGAATCCTCAACAAGTCAGTCTGGAATGTGCTAGAGTGGTGTGATGTCACATGTCACACATTCAAGATGGCTGCTTACCTATTGTTTATAGTGCACTTACACAATGACTCAGCAGGTTTTTCCCTCCATAATATTTGAATGCATGTCTGACTTTTGACCAGTGTGACACATGTCAGATTAATAATTAAGTTATTTGCAACGATTGAAAATAATTATTACAATTACAAGCTGACCTGAAAAACTGGGGGTAAAGGGTATTGGCTTAGGGTAGTTAAATTGTAAATGACTAAAATTATTTATATTTAATGAAAATTACAAAAGAAAAGTTGGGGAAACATTGCAAATGTCAGTAACGTGGTAACATTAGCTTATGCAATGGAGACATCCTTTTCTGTTTAATGAAGGCGGTCCTTCTCCGCATGGGAAATCAATGAGGCCTGGAGCCTGTTATGGTGAACTGCCAAATGGTTTCTGTGTTTGTGTTCCTCCTGATAAAATCAGAGCTGCGTTCAAACAGTCACCTAAACCCGTTAGCTAACAAACGCTGTTTTAACAAAAGTAGCAGCTGGATGTGTTCGAGAGAAAAAAGAGATCAAACATCTCTTTCTTTGTATTTTGTTCTAATACACAGCTACTTCACTAAAGTCATTAATTTATTATTATTTTTTATTTATTATTATCAAAATAAATAGAAAAGGCAGAAAAATACAGTCTACGTACAGTAAACGTCCACAGATTTAGACTGACTTATCAGGTCGGCCATGTTGGCGAAGCTTCTTTGCACTGCTATAATGGGACACAATAAAGGCTTTGCTGATGGGGGGACCTCATGGATAAATTGGGGCATTTAAAAGGGAGCTCTGTTCAGCAGTAACCTGATCTGCACCTGACTGGGACCTGGCATTCCGCTCTGGTAAAGGGAAGATTTTCCCGACGATGACCAGAAAATGCTATGGAGGACCAACAGACAAAAAGCCCACCCATATACAGAAAATAGCCAAAAGAGACATTTTTCTTTGTCTTCAGTTTATTTTATTTTACATTTTCATTTCACATAACTTCATGGGCATGTGTCATATGTATGATAAGACCTTAAAAACATTTCCTACCGTAAAAGTTGATGCGCCAGGTTCCCAAAAATATTCACTTTAATGTGTCAGAAAAGAAACAGAAACAGCACTCAATTCTTGCAACATTAAAACAATACGGTATAGTATAATTACATATTCTGTACATCAAAATCCTAATTACATTACTATCAGAAAGATATTTGCAAGATTCACAAAACATGTAGTTCTCCATGTATATCCCATGACTGCAGCTCAATTGAGAAACTCTGACACAAGTCACATGGAAGAAACCCCAAGAATACAATCACTCTTCCAGCGCAAGGTTCATAGCTCCATGGTTATTATGACCAGCATCATTTCCACCCCATCTGTCACTCCTTCATTACCACACTAACTGTAGATGGTACTCCACGCGAGATTCAGAAAGGGAAATGAGAGAGAGCAGAAGGTAATGCCATTTAATGGACGGCATTACCAGACAGTATTAGACACAGATAATTACATCTAACCATGTCTGGTAAGACGCCTATCAACAGGCTGGAAGGATGACCTCTGAACTTTCACCTGTACACAAAGGTGGAAAAGAGCTGAAAGAAATAGCATGAAATACAAGCAGAAACAGGATGGAGTACTATTTCTCAGTCTTGTACATACATTCCACACTATATACTTGATACCAGTTTCCAATGGAGAGTGCTGACATTGTTCCATAACAGGCCATGGTAAGAAGCAGTCAGACAGTTGGTTGGCTAGTGAGCCTCTCCACATATTTACATAGAAAACAACGTTTGTGGCACAATAAGAAAGAGCCACTGAACAATAATTGCTTCTGTCTGTGGCTGACATAATGCAGCTCGGTAGACAAATAAAGGTGCGGCTATATTTGCGGACCAGTTGTGCCTCCTTAAACAAACAGCAGTTCTCTCCCAGCTCTATGTTTATTATTTGTCTATGACGCTGTCATCTGTTTGAAGGTTTTACTTAATAACTTGGGATTTCTCTCTTTACACGAGATATAAAAGCGCAAATGTTTACCTTAAAGGATGATAATGTGTTTCAAGTCAATTATATATGTTATATATAGTATGGAGTCTAGATTTCTAGTGAATAATGTTATACTTAATAAACCATAAGGAATAATTTAGTTTTAAATTGTATACTATTGCACATTTAATAATTGTTCTGTGAAGATGGAAGGAATGAAGGTGTAGAGAGGAGACCATTGCCACTGGGTCTATTTTTATCGTTAAAGGGCTCAGGTGAGCTCATGTGTCGGTTTCAGGATGTGCCACGCAGGTAAGGCTTGATGGACCAATCACTGCCGCACAACACAAAGGGCTACACCACATGGGGGAGGGAACAAGGAAATGATTCCCAGTACAACCGGTGGAACCGTCAAACCACTATTCTTTGAAGTGGGTGGGGTAGCGTTGCCTTAGAATGAAAAAAGGGGACAGGGAAGTAAAATAATAAAAAGAATAAAGAAGTGAGGGCACAATAGCCGAGCTGAAGGGCCCAAATGTCCATTCTTTCCTGTTTGCCAGGAAGAAGAATGCCATTCACATTATTAATCTCTATTCATCTAAATGGCTAACACAGTCTGTCTGTAAACACATTATAAGATAGATTCAAACATACAGATACAATAGATTTAAGACTTTAATGCAGAACAAGAATGAAGTAGTTGTATAATTTAACTAGCACTAGCACTGGATGTTACCTCAAACTACTTTTACTTTTAGTAAAGTTACATAATGATGATGTCTTAAAGACATTATCAAGAGAACTTCTATGTCAAACAATGATCAAAATACCTTTGACAGAAACAAGACGTGTCATCACTGGTGTTGTTAGCTATGACCTGCAACCTGCTATAGGTATGGGATTAAAGAGCATGCTGGGGTTTACAGATCACTCAGAAAACATCGTTACCAGACAGTGTTAGAACACAGTTGTACAATCCAGCACTGTCAGGTAAGATGGATCCTGAGAGTCAAGTCTGTTGGCGCATGGCTAATTTCTTACACATTTCTAACATTTCTCACCGTGTCATGTTTGGCTGTAGTGCGATGATGACGATCATCATCATTACCAGGCAGTATTAGAGAGAAATTATGATATCCAATGCTGCCTCGTAAGATGGAGATAGTCATCCAAGCATAAAGACATTACTAAACCATACACCACTCATCAGTGCCAACTAGTAGAATTCAGAAGTGGGTATATGCTACTCATATCAATGATGAGAACCAACTGCTTTATACATGGAAATTAATTAAATACATTATTATGCACAAAAACAAATTCCTAACATTTAGGAGCAAGTTAAACCAATGTGAATTAAACAAAATTCCACCTAATCCTCAGAAGTTCATGTATTATTATGGTAGAAAATATAAAATACTCAACACATGTGGGAAAGTCCATATATGGAGTCCAACTCTTAAAAATTCTGCTATTGTAATGCTTTTGTTCTAGTTGGGGTTTTCATCTTAAACTGGCTGTCACACAAGATTGGCCCAGAAACGTATGTGTTAATGATTGCCCAAACCTGTTCTGACTGGTCTGAATCTATGGCACAGTAAAGTTGAGAGGACTGCTTTCACACAATGGATGGCAGTTACTAATTTCACACACCGGTTTTCATGTATGCCTCCATCAGGTAATATTATCAAGCCAAACACGAGCCTAAGGGTGTTCTCATTCACGTTGTGGCCCTGCTATGTTGCAATGCAGCATTCTACAATATCGTAAATAGGTGTTGTTAAATCCATTTCCGTAGAGGTTTAATGTAGTTTAAGAAAACCAAGAATTTATTTTCCCTACCTGACCTGGAAGTTTCCGGTCTTTGTGTTTGCTATGTGATGAAAGGCTGAAGGAATGCTGCTTAGATTGACCAATGACTATGCAGTGTATGCAGAAGGTCATCCAGTTTACTGAATAACGTCTGCCATTCACAAGTGTGAAAAAGCACTCACTAACGCTTTCATTGTAGATAAGAAACATCCATATTATATTATAGAATGATATATAAAATGTGCAACGTATATATAAATTACTGCTTTTCCGGTTACAGACGTAACATACTGTAGGAGTATTAGTATACATTAGTTGATGACGTGGGTAACAACATAAAGTTCCCTATTTCTGCTTTGGAATTACTTTTGTTAAACATTAAGACCTAGCATTTCTCAAAATGTACACAAAGCAAATACGTCTCTCTGAAAACAGCTTCCGAAGTAAAAGATGGTACATTCCTGCGTTCAATAAGAAAGAACAGGTTCCCGTCATTGTGCGAGAGCAATGCCAAAAGAACAACAGAGACGGGGGAGGGAGAAAAAGAGAGGGAAAAAGGCCGGGAACGAAGGTGGGGAAGGAAAATGAGAATGCACCTGTAACCTTACCGTCATGAAAGGTACCCCAAGGAAAGAATATAACAAAACCAAAGTATGGAGGGTGAGGGGGGTGGGGGTTGGAAGGTGAAACAGAAAGAGAAAAAAAGATCTTGAATTTCCACCCAGGTGCCTGAGAACGCTGTGTTTGTCCGGTCAGTCAGGAACCATGAAATGAGAAAGCCAAGCGGACCTGCTCTCCCAGACTCTATTTAGTTAATGATCAGCATTATAAACCAGTGGTGCAGGCCTCTGAGGAAGGAAATAGAGAGAGAGAAAAAGAAAGAAAATTAGCCCAGAAAATTAGTTAGAAACTGTGACTAGGAAATTAAAAGTATCTGAAAGAGAAGTCCCAGTTATATGACTACTTTCCTACCTTTACCAAACTTCCTCCGAATTTGTTCTCATATGTGCAATTTTTTTTGTCCGACATGTTTCCTCTTTTGAAAAAGCTGTTCCTCGTGGTAGCGAAATTACGTTTTGTGTGCATGTGTGTGAAGTTTAATCCATTGTTGAACGAGATGTTTGTGCGACGAGAGTCCAACTGCTAATGGCTGCCCACGCCTTTGCCTGTTTAAAGTGAGGCGTGCTCAGGTAACCCTGCCCTCTGTCCTGGAATGTGACTCTGCTGTGAAATGAACAGCCCAATAGGTAAACCAGCCTGGCCCTTAATCAATAGTTGGCGTCTTTGTGAGAAAACAATGGCACTGAAATTTTAAACCTTATTTAAATCCAAACCTTATCTCAAAGCCACCTAATTGGGCCTTCAGACTAGTTGGGTGTAGCTTAGCTACCATGTTAAGGCCATGATACTAATCAGTTAATCAGTAATAGTACAGATATTGGATTGTGTTTATAGCATATATGTTTTCAAATGGATTGGATTTTTAAAAATAAATATATAAAATTTTAATAAAACGTAAAACACAGAAACTTGCATTATAGTTAAATATAATTTTCTGATTTTATAATAAGAATGTGCAAACATTTTTTTTTTAAATGTATTAATTTAAATTAATTTACTATTTTGATAGCACACATATTATTTAGTATAGCCTATTATTTTAACTTTAAAAATTATGTTTGAATAATGTGTGAATCCCCAGAGGTGAAATACACCCACTAGCCTAATTATAACCGTCCAAAATGAGTAATAGGAAGAAAATGAAACTATTTTTAAATGTATGATTTATATGTGCAAATACAAAAATATTACAGTATTGAAAATCATATTAATTCTCTGTACAGTATATCCCCCCTCTTTTTTTCCTATGATCACATGTCAATCAAGTCCATGTCAATTTGGTTTCAAACTGTCAACTGACAAGCTGTCCACCATTTTGTATGTGGTCCTAATCTTCTAACTGTACATATTGTTAAATCTTTACTATGAAATATACCATAATATTCCTTATTGCCTTACACTTACGCAGCTACTGTACTAACCCCCAGTGTATGATAGTATTAAACAAATGCTTCCCCTTCCACCAATCACAATGTTCCACCTCGCTCTTTGCATTCATTGCCATACAAAATATGGTTGACAACGTCCCTCCATTTTACCTACACATTTCAGAACATCAAAGTACAACTCTTCGATTAACTCACGGTTACACAAGAGATTTCCTCAATGTATATCATTTTAAGGAAAAATATTTTATCAAGCAAGTCAGCCTCATTCTATGCTCTGTCTCAACATGCAGACCTAACTAAGCCTGTAGAGGCAAATAAAATGGATGAGCAGACATTTTACGTTCGACACACAGTGACGCTATAGCTTCCATTTTTCATACTAAAGGTCCAAAGAGCTGTATCAAATATTTATATTTACAAGCACAAAGATAAAAGCCTAATCCTAATGCAATGGTATTGTGATTCAATAGTATTAAACTTGTCAAAAGACAACAAAGGCTTTGGTATGCAACAAGTAGTCGAAAGATTTTGAAACATATATTTTCAATAATTCATTATGTTTTTGAAACAATTACATTTATAATACTTCTAAAGATGACTTATTATAAGAAACAAATAATACATAAATGGTGAGTTATTATTCATGTGCAAATACATTTCTTTATTTGTATCTAATCCACATCATGATCTTTTTAAAGTCCCAAGGACATTTCAATGCTCCAGCATAAAGAATTACCATTGCCTCCATATTCTTTGACATGTCTGGCAGTTTGCCTCTACCTGCCCCAACTGGTCTGTCCAGTTTAGGAATGAGCGTTGTCCTTTTGTTTTCCATTCTTTCTCTTTCTAAATAGAACTGGAACATGATACAGATTATGTTTTCTTCCCATCGAAACTTTCTAGACCCTCCTATATCAGTGTACAATCGCCAATGGCTTTACACAATGACCTAATTGGCTTCCGAAACCTTTCCCGAGCACTATATACTTTCTGTCAATTCATTTACGCCTTTAAGTTCTACCTTTGCCAGCGTGGACCAACAGGTTTTCAACTTTTAACTCACACAATATCAAATTAGATGGAATATAAAGACAAAGAAAGTATCATATTTATGAGTTACCCAGTCTATCCCAGGTGTGGTCATCGAGCCAGAAACCCAAGACAAGAGGCATCATTGTATGAGGACTCTGACGCCTCGCTGGCTAGTCTTCCTTTTTCCTCCTCTTGCCGAAGGACAGTCGACCTCTGTTGCGTTGGCAAGAAAAAGATGTCCCTTGTAGGCTGACGAACAGAATGGAAGGCGAACAGCCAAGCCCGAAACAAAACCAACCAGTTTGCGGCATCTACTATCTCCTGGCGCCTGTGTAAAGTACAAGTGCTTTCTTCTTCCGGGAGCTCTCGACGACGATGTAAGGCGGTTAAGCTCCTCAAGAAGAGAGACAGAATTTGTAAAGGGCTTGGTTTACATGTAGGCTGACCCCCCTCCCCCTACAGGTGTAATTTTCAGGTCGCAGCCAATCTCCTTAGCCTCTGGCACTCACAGGTGTGTCTCCTGCGCTACATCTGGCCAATGGCGTTTGAGACAAACTTTCCCCACCCCGCAACCCACATCTTCCCCCACCTTTCCCCCCACATCTCCCACCTCACCGGTTCACCTGCCTGCTGCCCCTACCCCCCCTTTGCCTCATCTCATCCGCCCAGGTATCTTGTTGTGTGTTTGTGTTTATGATGTCAGCACTACCGTCTGTGGGAACGGCCGCTTCTGTTCCTAAACACACGCACAGCAACTACACAAATTCTGACCACACCCACGTTTACTTTGCAAAGACACAGGCACGGCAACACGCAGACACATCAAAACGACGGTATGTTTATGACCCACGTCTGATGAAAATACACCTGGGAGACACGTGAAGCTTAGCGCAAAAGATACGCTAGTTGTAACCTCAAATGGCTGCCCTTTGCCCTTGTGTCTCCTCCAAGCCTCTCAATGATTTCTTTGTGCTCACACGCCCATTGTAGGCCAACAATAAACATGGCGCGTTGTGACAGGTGAGTAACGCACAGTGTGTGCATGACATTATAAGAGTAGCTATCTGGTCAAGGAGGAGAAGAGGGGGAAACGTCAGGGCAGTTAATACAGCAGCCAAACAGGATCTACAGTATGGTCTGTCACTCAGCAGGGTCTATGTGAATTGGCTCTCTCGGCCCCCAGAGGCATGAGAGCTAAAGCCAAGGCCTGGCCATGGCTATGCTAGCTGCTGGGCCACATTTGGTCGTGAGATGTAATTGTCTGGATTAGTCGCTCAACAATGAACACAATGCCAGTGCCGTATCCTGTTTCACAGGGGCGTGGCACAGGTTGCAGTTGAGCTGTGTTAGCAAGAGGCAAAAGGCCGTTTTTACAATCGACCTTAGTGACTGAGATGCCAACCTACACTCTGATAAAACTACTTAGATGAATCCTAAAATGCCACATAAATAGTGTACTAAAGGTATATTACATACATTTACAAGGTTTTAAATTAATGTTAACATGAAATAAGGGACATTAATATGTGCTTTAAAACATAGCTTCTATAAGACTGAGAAATTTAAAAAATTTCAAATTTCGAAAAACTTGGTGGTTTACCAACATTAACTAGCAGAAGACCTTATTGATACGAATGTTTAAAATTATGAAATGTACTTGTTAGGAAAACCTGCAGCTAGCTAAACCTTCTTAAAAGAACTGGCCAGTAATGTGACCTGGCCTGAAAGGTTTGCTTTGTTTAGGATTTCATTTGCATACCAAATGAGGTTTAGAGTGAAACACGGGGGCCATAGAGGAACTTATTTGGGTATGGCTGATGGCTATCTGGCTGACCTGTCACGCAAGGCAGGACACAAGCACATCTCTCACAAGCCCCTGGCTTAACAGCCTACAACAAACACACACACACCGAACATATTCACAAACAATGTATGTACAGGCTGAAACCCGAATAAAGAATATACAGTAGACACCTGCTTTCTTCGAGGCAGTCACAGTGCATTTTGACAAAGAAAAAAGCCTTTCCAATATCTAGTGAGAATGTTCATCAGAAACAAGTTCACCCTTAGGTGAAGACATTAATTCACAATGAACCAATAATAATATGACACATTCAAGTGATAGTAAAAATCTGTGAGTTTTGTAGTTATTCTAAGAATTGTTCTTAAAGATGCAGTAACACAACATCAATACTGCATCCCTATTTCTATCTAATGCAACCGATACAGTATGTACAGACGAACAACTGCTTTACCAAATTCAGATTTATATACTTATAACTAAATACTAAGCAATATCTTAAACATCCTTAACCGATATTCTTTATTGTTTTTACCATATATTGCCTTTACTCACAATAAATATAGCCTGTATATTGTTAGCCAATAACAATCTAGAACTTCAAAGGGATCTGTGTCTCAGAAAGAACAAAGAGAATAGCAATATTAAAGGACAAATCAAACAGACCCTTTGTCCTTATATAAGAAGTAGCATACTGTATATTATTGAATATAAATGTTCTTTTGTACTGAAATAATATACAGTACAGTGATGCACTGTATGCTTAATGTATACCAATAAGTAAAACGACGTTATACGTGGTGTGACTGTAAGGCATTAAAATAATGTATTTCTACATTTTGACAAATTGAAGACTGGGTCGTTCTAATGAATCAATCCATCCCATGTAACATGCAGCATCTGTCCAGTGTCCACCTTCTGCTCAGGTGAATGGGAGATAATTACAGATTTACATTGTCTTACAGGAAACTGGAGGAGTTTGCCCAGGTGTGATGTCTAAGGCCCCTCATTATACTGATCACCACTCAACCACTGATTTCTTCCCAGTCTCTCACCAATTAGCTCTCCGTCTGCTTAGCTACCAGTGAACAATGTCCAGTCACAACGTTGGCAAAGGGGACATGAGAGTAGAGTGCACATGAACAGACAGAAAATGTATACCAAAATGTCTTAACTTAATCCTTGTCATACATTAGCAAGATATTGCATTACGACCTTTACCATCAAGTCTTAAGACCCAAGCATTCATTTTTAACCAAACTAACAAATACCCAGAGGATGACTGCGAGCACACAAATGGTCTAGCAACCACATCCTTGCTACAACTTGCCACCAGGAGCAGGTAATTGGCCTCAGAGGATTTAAGGTGGGATGGCGTGTGTGGATGTCATAGCCGTATCCAAAAATCTCCAGTGGGGTAGTTACCATAGGGACAGAGTGGAAGGAGAGCGAGACATACTAATTATTACTGCATCTTATTCCACAACACACCTGTTTGCCTGGCCCGGTGGCTTAAGCCAACTGGCTGTTTAGCATTAACATGAAGGCAAACTGCTTGAAACAGCAAAACAAAGTTGTTTTAGTTTGAAATTCCAGCAACAGATTCCCCTCCCACACCTATGTGTTGAGGGGTTGACACTCCTAACCCGACTGCCCTACAGCTGCCCACACTTTGGAGGAATGACTGTGTACAGTATATACTAGCCAGTCAACAATTTGGGGCCTCTGTCAATTAACATGCATAACCATGCAAAAAATATTGGTGTTGTTTTTGACTCAGACTTCAAATTTGACAGACAAATAAACACTGATGTCATAGGAAGATTCTACCGCCTAGGGACTGTCGCTAAATTGAAACCCATCCTTACTTTCAAGGATTTGGAGAGAGTAATTCACTGCAACTCCTTGTATATATGTGTTTGTCATCCCTGTCTCTTCAGATAGTCCGAAATGCTGCAGCTAGGCTTTTAACCTGTGAAAAAATGTAAGAGAGCAACACTCCAGTATTGGCCTCTCTCCACTGGTTACCGGTAAAATATGGGATTGATTTAAAAGTTATTTTATTTGTTTTTAACGCACAACATGGATCAGAACCAACTTATATTTCAGCTCTCCTTACAGACCACTGCTCCTCAGAGACCCTTAGGTTCTCTGACAACATGATTTTGAATGCAAGGTCTCGAGTAAAGCTTAAAGGAGACCGTGCTTTTGCTGTCGCTGCCCCAAGGTTACCCTTGCATATCAGGTGTTCTACCAGTAGTAGAACTTTTAAATCACACTTTAAAATCTGTTCTCATTAGCATTCGAGTAGGCAAATGGGTAGAGTTGATAGCTGTAAACTGAGTTGTATCGGGTCTGTCATATTATTTAGCCTTTGTTTTTGTGATTTGTTGTTGTTTTGTTGTTCTTTGCTTGTAATTTTCTGTTCTTTTACATTTCATTGTACAGCACTTTGGCTGACACTCGCTGTTTTCAATCGAATCAAACTGTATTTGATACTACAGGCTACAGTAAGATAGAGTACCTGAACATAACACAGTCAATGACTGGGCATACAGTATAACAAAATCCTGGAGAAAGGTACAATCACATCAAGATGATGGGGCATTTATTTTTACAGTAGCAATACATTAGTAGGATATGTGCTAAAGTGACTTACATATTTGTATAATTGATTGATTGATTGAATAATCTTATAAAGCATCTCTGAGAAATGTGATTGTGATTGTGATTTTTTAACAGTATTTTTTATTTTATTTTACAATATCTCCACTAACTAAAAATAAGTTGTACAAAGAAGCCCATTCCAGTATTGTCATACATTATGAAACAGTGAACAGCATATTAACTAATGAAGATAATTATGATGACTATAAAAGTTAGCTGATAGATGGAATAAAATAAAACAAAAAAGGTTTATATGTTCACGCTCATGCTAATATTCGTCCTTGTTGTCTTATGCTAGCTACCTATCAAACACACCTGCAAAGCTCTCACGTCAAGTTTCAATAATGACGACAGCCTTCCACGGTTGGGATGTCAGAGTTTGTTTAGGAAATGAGTCTAAATGTTGACCTCGTTCATTGTGCACTGCACTAAACAGCTTGTCTGTCTAGCATGCCTTACGGCTAAATCTGGCATTGTCGATCTTTAAAGGATTTGTGTGCTCAGTCGATGGCATTATGAACATGTACAATAATGTTCCATCTCCAAACACACCTGCCATGTGTCCAAAATACGTTCTGTTTGGTCCCACATAATTGGACAGCCGTTTAATGTGTTTACTAAGGATGTGAAGGACAATGATTTTTCAGTTCATTGACTTTGTATTCATTTTTGTATTCTGAGATCACCTGTATGGCAAAAGAACTGTGACATTATTGTATACCAGTTGGGATACGCTTTGCAGAGTAAGCATCAGGGCAACAAGCAGATATGAGCAATTTAGGTCTCCTCCAATTCCAGTTGTTACAAATAATAAAGTAATACATTTACAAGAATAAAGTAAGTCATTTTAGCCTATCTACATGGAATTGGTATTAGTACTCATACAGTGAAGCGGTTGTGTAGGAAACTAAATATATTTAGGAGGAACTAGACCGACTTGCAAGAAATGTCATCCTTTGTTCAGTCAGAGATGGAAAACAGTGGTTGCCTCCAAGAATATTGATGGTTACATATGCGTGCCGTTCAGACGGAGTACATGGTTTCTCAGAAGAATACGAGGATGGCCATTAAAAGAACCGACCCCAAAGGAGTAGATTTTCACTCACGACACCTCAGAAGTCACCACTACTATAGCTTTGGCATTGACATTGGCATATAGACTCATGTGTTGATGGCTCCAGTCTTCATGTGGTGTGGATTGAGACACATTACGAGAACAGTAACCCTAAAGTTTTTGCGGATTACAATATTTCCACAGTAACGAGCCTTGGAGGCTTTACGGGGGGGAAGGGGGCTTCAGGCTCACCCAGTAACTGAAAATGGACGAAAGATACAAGTCCTTCCTCCTGAATTAATTCAGCTTCCAATTGCTTCAGTTCCCCATATTCAATTATCCTTGTGAGACCATCCTCATTTTTTGATAATCAGTGTGATAATCAGTCTGGAGAGATTGAAATTGTTGCACTAGAGTCTATTCAACTGTGCTTCTGACCAGTCAGCATTGTACAGGCAGCTATAAGCGTACAGAGGTTTAGGTGTGACGTTAATAATAAATAAATAATCACCGTCAGTTCATCCAATCACCTGCTAAGCATTTTACTTGCATTTGACTTGCCCTTGACTTGCACTTGCTTATCAGCCCTTAACAGTTTAATTTGGGTTTCAATGAACAGCTTCCCATCTGGTTGTGAATCAACGTCAATGAGAGTGTCATAGATTGAGACTGTCAATGTCAAACATTTTCTGCATATATTGTTAAGATTAAAGTTTTTTTATCACACTCACCCACTGTCCACTCATATATTGACATTAATTCTAACTTGTATGATTGTATGAAATTGTTTACATCTATGCAAAATAGGCATAACATTGTTTATAACATTTTTGTTTTCATTAATGGTCAAATGTTGCTACTGTAAGGAAATGATTGTACTAATATGACAGCTTCCTGGATCCAAATGCTTTCTGACTGAATTCTAAAATAAATGTAGTATTTAATTGGCCCAACTGTGTCTCTGACTGTCACTCCATAAAGGGAAATACCCCTTAGATTGCTAATCTTACCTATTTTACACTTTTATGTGATTAGTAAACTAGAATCCTCTGTTTTCTCGGAATATACACTACCAAGTATCATCGTTGAAGAACAGATTGGGTTAATCCAGAAGTGCCACTCTTTCATAGACATTAGAAATAATATACTCCTAACCAACACACAGCAGTTTCACTTATTGCGGGAAAAGCATTTCACAGCATAGAGCGGAATCATTCATTTTCAGTGTTAGGTACGTTACAATTTGGTAAGACAAGATCCTGGATTTGGTTATATACAGTATACAGTACACTTTCTCCCAAGCATGCAGTACCATCAATCCTACACATTCTTCGTTCCTCTTGACATGAGGAACTCGGCGATCTATTTGCCCTTGCACTATTTCTATTACCACAATCCTGTTTATTTCAGGGAATAGTGCCAAGTTGCATTGTACTTTATATGTCACTCTACATGAATAAGTTATTAATATACAGTAACAAACCTGGTCATTGGTATACACAATATAACATAACAATACTTAAAAGTTTTGGGGTATTTTCCTGGTAAGCTCAGTTACCAGAAAAGCAAGTTCTACCCAGTCAATGAAAGTGCTCAGCAAATGAACTGTTCTGACATTCTGTTCCATATCTCCAAATCTTGCAGTAGAAATCTTGGTATTCAAATGACCCACTCCCTTCCCTTGCTCTTCTCTGCCAACTGTAATTCTCAACTGGAACAGTAAGAAAGTAGACTTCAAGCAGGTTGCTGCATCTTTCCATGGCAAGCAGAATGAAATCGATGAAAGTGGCTAAGACAATGTTAATCTTGGTTTTCCTATGTAACATGTCTGAGTAGTATTGACCAATCACATCCTTGTGGAGAACAAAGGAGGTCAGAAAAGAATGCAATGTCAGAAAAGAGCTGCTATCATCTGATGACTATATTAGCTTTAAAAAATGGATCTGATTAGACAAACTCAACTCTAACCATATTCTCGCGTCTCAAGTTGCGTCAGAGAAAACCTTGGCCCAGATATTTTATTTACACTGGAAGTCCAGAAATATCCCAAAAATACTGCCATTAGAACATGTAGCCAATGGGCTGATGTGTTAGTGACACTCAAGTTGGACTATTGACCTTTAGAAGCACAGTCCTGTTACACGTTCTCCCTCCTTGCCCTCATGTACTTTATTCTTCCTATATCCCTTTCCAAATATATATGGTACATAAAATACAGTAGATGAGATTTGGCCGAAACTCGTTAACTATACTGGCATTTCAACCGGTTCTATAAATGTCACTGTCTATATGCAACCCTAACTTTCATCAGGCAATCTGTAGCCTAGAGCAGAGGCATTGTTAGTATTTTGAAACATTAGGGGCTTAACTCAAATTATTCGATGTTCACCTGGTAATGGCACCAAGTTATTTCATTGTACAACGCAATATAATGTGAACGTCTGACACTGCTCTACCAAGAGGTTCCTGTGTTACAGTTAAAATTGGTTTTCAAGGGAAATTAACTGCATTTACAGTACTTAACGCTTTTCTAACCTCCCGGCCACTAAAAGTGCTGTACAGGACTGCCTCACATTCACACACACCAATGGTGGCGGCAGCCATTCAAGGAGACACCTGACCGCCGGGACCAATTAGGGTTAGGTGTCTTGCCCAAGGACACCTCATGAGGAGTTAGCGGGGTTTGAACCAGTGACTTCTGCATCACCTGTCACCCTGCTCTACCACTGCACCACTTTTGACCCTACTAAGGGCAGTTACAGTACTAAGGTACTGTAAATGGTTACCAATCACATTACACATTTACATATAACTACATCACTAGCCTGGCTCCACCTGACTTTGCTCTATGCGGCTATATGGAAACCCTGTTCACATGAACAATCGCTCATACACTCTGACGGACAGACCCATCACCCACCACAACATAAGGCTGATGATGCTGAAGTCAAGCATTTGTTTGAAATGTAGTTGCAACAATATGCTGCGGTGGTAGAGCTAGATGAGCTTTATGACCAGTTGTTTTTAGTCTATATAAGTAGTGTGTCTTTGTTGCATATAGCTAATGCTACTTCTTTATTTTGTGTTTTGACAGTTAATTAGTTTCTCACGTAAACCTCATCATTTACGTTGTTTATGTTTGTTTTCTCTTTTGCCTATCAAAGCACACCATCCATCCATCCATCCATCTTCATCCGCTTATCCAGAGTCGGGTCGCGGGGGCAGCAGCTCCAGCAGGGGA
>JAODUK010000022.1:93398-120114 GCA_027564635.1 Typhlichthys eigenmanni
AGTTTGGGGTCCCTTGCTGAAGCTGCTGCCCCCGCGACCCGACTCCGGATAAGCGGGAGAGGATGGATGGATGGATAGAGAGGAAGATGTTTTGTATAAATGTGTTGAGAAAAAAGAGGAAGATATTACTGTATTTTAAAAGTGAAACTATAGTTACACTGCTTTTAGTTATAACTACTTAAACAGCGTAAAAATAAGTAAAAATAATCTGATGTACTGTGATATTTACCATGGTAACAGGTGAGATATCGATGTCTCTATTGTTATAGGCTAAGTAGTGCTGTGATCACGGAAATACTTAGCCTATAACAACCTGTTAGTAGTACTATGGTACTACAAAATGTACCATGGTAAATTTTGCATCAGGATACAATGGTACATTTTGTAGTACCATGGTACTATCATAGTATACCATTATACTACCATGGTACTGCATGGTACATTTAGTAGTACCATTGTACTTCTAACAGTATACCATAGTACTGCATGGTACATTTTGTAGTACCATGGTACTACTAACAGTATACCATGATACTACCATGGTACTGCATGGTACATTTTGTACTACCATGGTACTACTAACAGTATACCATGGTACTACCATGGTACATTTTGTAGTACCATGGTACTACTACTACTAACAGTATACCATGGTACTACCATGGTAAAATTTCTTATGGGCTCAGATCAGATCCGAGGGGTTTATATGGTATATATTGGAAAAAAATATCAGCAATGTATACAAATGCCAATGCACAATACCATAAACCATGTAATGATTTATGGGGTGAACTTTAATTTACTGAATATGTTTTTAAGACAATTTGGAGAGATTTCACACATTTTGCGGGAAGAATAATTGATGTGTCGAATTTGTGTAAAATGGAGTGAGAGTGAGAGAAAAAGAGTGGTAGTAGTAGTTTTAATAATGTTTTTAGATGAAAGTAAACTATTTTGTTTTATAATGTTTATGGTTTTAGTGATTTCAGTACTATGTGTGTGTATAAGGATGTGGAGTTTTTTGGAGATATTTAAGGTTTTGTTCTGTATATGGTTTTAGTGATTTAATTGTCACATACATACATGTGTTTTTTCTTAGTTTTGTCTAATATAAAAATACAAAAAGATATATATATGTTTGTGTGTTCTGTATGTCTGTTTTAATGGATCCCACTGAGGTATACATTTTTTAAACTGTTTGTTAATTAAACTATATATTGTTGAATATAAATTTCAGTATAAATTTCAGTATACATTTCATATAAATTAAATTAAATGAAATAAAATACAATACAATAAAAACATGAGCATTCTGAGCTGTAGGGAGACCTGAAATGAGACCATTAAAATACACTTCTGGTAATAAAGGCATGAACACGTTTTTGAAGTGATATTAAGGTAATATCAATATGATATTGTTACTGGCTTGTTACTTATATCCACTACATGCTCAGTTCTTTTGTACTTTAATGATGTAGGTTTTATTTTCTATTCATTTATGTATTGGGGTAAAATGTACATTTTATGTTTGAGATTGTTTAATAAGGCTTGTTAAATAATCTTTACACTGTATTATCAGTTTACAACACATAAATATATATTGATATAAAAAAGAAAACCTCATAAAGGCATCTACCAATAATATGGAAGATTTTGTAAATTATTTATTTATTTATTTATTTATTTATTTATTCTTTTTTTTTTATTATTGTATGTCCTTGGTAATGCACCTTATGTTTGGAAACCTCCTATTTCAATTATGGTTCTCAGTACAATGACAATAAAGGAGTATCTATCTATGATATATCTATTATATCCTATGATGCAGTAAACATCACTTGTTCAGACAAAGGTAAATGCAAAACCCCATTTACCATTTACAGTCCAGTAGGTGTCATGGAGGATGTGGGGGCAGGTATAGGCAGGTATATGACGTACGTTATGGAAATCACTGCACTTCTTACCATATGTATGAACGCATGTGGGTAAACGCATGGCACTGTATGCATATATACAGATAGGAATTACAAAGGTGTGGCGCTATGGTTATAGACTGTGTTTACATGACTGTAAGTGTGTCGGTGTACATGAATCATGGAAATACGTTATCGTGTTCTGGTTGTTATTTAGCTTTCTTCTATCATCATTTACAGTATATATGGTATTTAATAAACATGTAACGCTTCACCTTCAGCTTTGTGACTGCATGACACACCAAGCACAAGTGAAGCCGTGTTAGATACGATGATCTGTCCCACAGAGCATATCACGGGGGCCTCTAGTAGCAGGGCAGCAGCAGGTCGTGCTAATGATGCAACCTGTGTTTGTGATGTGCCGGGTCGCTCCTGGGACCTCGGGTCAGGTGAAGACACAGCCAGGGCGCGGCCCAGTGGGACCTGTTGCCAAGCCACAGGCATATGTCCTCCACCTCCACACAGCAGCCACACATAGCCTGTCTTGTGTCTACTGTATGGATGTGTCCATGTTGTTGTAGTGCACGCCACCTTGTAAAGTATGGCCTGCAATACATATATTATAAAATATAAACTGACTCAAATGGATTGCCAGTATCATGCAAAATATGTTTTCACATATGCAACACATCAAAATGTCCATCTGAAAATCATATAATGTCTACGTCTACATTATTGTAAACACTGTTTAGTAAAAACATACATTTTTGTAATAAGACGTGGAGAAGAGTATTTTGTGTTAAACTAAAGAAATGTGGACACTGAGGTTTTGTAGGATGGCAAGACTAGAAAGTCAACGTTATTTTCTGTCCTAAAACAAATGACAGTTTTACAAACAATCGTTTCAACCCTTTAACTGGACTATACTGTAGGCTAATACGTTTGTTAAGAAAGGTTTAGGTCGGCGGGAGATGGGTCACATTTTGTGTCTGGCTGACTGATGCTGCAATGCAACTGTTGATAGCTGTTTTATTTTAATAGAAAACAACAGTAAAGATTCCAATTAAATGTGATATATAGCGCACTATAATTCACAGCACTGGATATTATATGATTCACTGCCAAAACATACATCTGTGCTCTAGGGAGGGAAATAATGAGATTATCAGTTCACCTTCTCAGAGGGAAACATTACATCAGATTGGCTAGATCAACTGAAGAAATCTAGCGTAGCATCTCAGTGAATGAGCAATATTTTAACAACCAACAATAAAGTATGTGTGCAAACATTATGGTATTGCAAGGGGATGTACAAACAGTGAATGGAATTCTGCTCTGTTATTGCATATGCATAAGCACAGTGCATATGGAAGTAACTGAGCTGATATGTCTTTTACTATTGTGATCTATTATCCTTAATAGATCAGAATTAATATTGAAATATTAATTGACATTCATATTGATATAGCATGATAAGCCTTAGTTACAACACATTAAGACCTGATATCTTATATAGTCTTAACGATAAACAATAAAGGCCTATCTAGCACAAGTCTTCCATGACAGTTACATCACTTTTTAGTTCTGTATGAGATGGTACGAAAAAGAAAAGAGACATTTAACTGTGTGGTGCTGATATAGGGAAGTACAGTACATTGTTTTAGGCAGTTGGCAGTCTATATTTATGCTGTAACAGCAACAGCAAAAAAAAGGTTGCAATACTTTTAACATTAATGTATTGTCAATATAATGAAATACACAATGTATAGTACACTCTCCATAAACCAACTAAAACAAGTCACAAAGCTGTAAGGTTTGGTCAGCAGAAAAGACACAAGGATAATAAATCCTTAATAGCATACAAACAAACAAGAGTTTCATATACAGTAATATTAAGTTACAGTGGACTGTACCATACAGTATACAGTAAGTGCCTGTGTTACTAGATATACATATAGAAAGAGTTCTCTAGAATGGTGAACTGTTGGCTGGATAGTAGTTAGCACTGCATGTAAATGATCAGCAGATGGACAGTATGGTTTTTTATATTCGGGGAGACACAAGAATCAAAGTCCACACGGCTGCTTACAAGCATACAGATGCATATAGACACACAGACATGCACATATTGAGTGTCCTAATTCAACAGACAGGCCAACCTAGGTTTACAGCCTTCCAAACACACCCTTTTGGATTCGGACGCCACTCAGTCAACAAAGACGTCTCTAGGCGCAGAGCGAATAGGTCCGTCCCGAGCTCTAACCCAATGGGAGCACAGCTAGATGCAACACAGTCCCACAAGGGCCTATGAGGAAACGGGCGTCAAGGAGACCAGCTGTTCCTTATAGTGTACAACGATGTGTTGAGCACGGAGATGAGGCCTGCCCATAACCGTGTGCTACACATGGCAACACAGTGGTTTGGCTAACAGTTATGCCCTGGCCCAGTCTATTGCCTTTTTATAGCTGATGCGTTTGGACGGTACGTGGCACATCACTGACAATTTGGGAAGCGGCAGGTGTTAATGTGGCTCTGAATCAACATGATCTCGCACACAACCCTGGGTTGTCGGCAATATGAGTATTAGTGCGAGTAAATAATGTGAACAACATTCATATCTAATGTTAGATGTGTATGTTGTTTTTGTTGATTTTTGACATTGATTGTGTTTATCAAATCATCATGAAATCATAATCACATATCTATCTATCTATCTATCTATCTATCTATCTATCTATCTATCTATCTATTGCATTTATAACTAAATTAAATATCATAACCCACACTTCAACACATTATAGCTATGTTTGTTAACACAATCATATCTAGAACCTTCTTATAACACAGTACAGTATACTGTAGCATTACAACCGCATTCTGTTTTGAGTCAGAGTGACAAACACACAGGGAAACACCTTCCACTTGAACCCCTGGCTAAAACCCACCTTCTGATGAATGTGACCTCTGCCCTGTAGATGAATCCCCAGAATGTCTGTGGTATCTTCACCCAGCAACAAAGTATCTTCACCAGTTCAAACCAGTTGTTTGAGCACGTCCTCTTTTCAATCCAAACTCGCAGAGAAGGGAAAGATTATACCGGTGTGTGGGATATAGTGGCGCTATTTAAATGTGAGCTGAGAAAGGCAAAGGGCAGAAAAAGCAGGAAAGAAAGATGCTGGCAGTTGTGATGTGTGTTGAGAGGAATGCGCCGGCGTTATCACTCGGTGAGTTATGCAACAGAAGTTTGGTGGAAACCTTTGCCTGGTACAGTGTCAGGCATTACTCTCACGCACACATACGTGCAAGCTCATCCAAGCCTAGAAAACCTTTCTCTGAAGGATTTCTAATTGCCCCAGGGTTATCGTACACACACCACAAGCCCCCCCGCCCAAACATACTATATTTAGCTTTCATCTATGGCTGTTTTCTCAGAAGGGCATTAGGTGAATGGGAGGCATAGCCAGAAAAAGACCTTAAGTGTAACTTTGCAACACGTGCCAATGGATTTTAAGAGCATCCTCCAGGAGCCATACAAAAGGTGTTGTGGCTGTTTCAACAGGTTTCATTTTAGACAAACGTCCTAAAAACGATCAAATTGTTCCTACAGTAACGTGTTTTTCTTGTTGTGCAAAAAAATAGTGTGTTTTCTTTTCAGTTGTGGTTTTTTTTTACTGTTGTGTACAGTATGGTTGATAGCCCTGTTAATACAAAAAGTGGGGGAGTTGGTGGTAGACGTTTTGCGGTGCTATTTTACAACAGTAAAATCAAGCTCATAATCAACACAACAGCACTTTATTATTTTATTCCACTGTATTTAAAGTGGGGCAAAGTACATCATCGACTGCCCAGGTCACTGGTTAATACAACAATGCAGCCTTGGGC
Organism: Typhlichthys eigenmanni; assembly: GCA_027564635.1. Lineage (NCBI taxonomy): Eukaryota > Metazoa > Chordata > Actinopteri > Percopsiformes > Amblyopsidae > Typhlichthys > Typhlichthys eigenmanni. The sequence goes on from JAODUK010000022.1 coordinate 99,194, forward strand.
CAATAGACCTGGGTGGACAGACTGACAGTAAGTGAGGAAGACTGTGGTATCAGATGAACACATGAAAGAAGGGGTCTGTGGATTTAAGGCTTTTTGTCTTTGGGCGTTCAAAGGAGACAGCTGTCGACTGCGCAGGCCCTGCTTCCATTCATGTGGGGGGTACCACAGACAGGGACCACGCCAAGCTACACACACACTTCAAAGGAAGGTGCGTGTGTGTTTGCCACTGCTTCTACTGACAGACAAACATACACTATCATTACAAACACAGCGGAACTCTCCGGCTAACATGGTACCACAGTACAATGTATATCCCTTGATGTTAGCACGTGTATAATAATGGACTTGTGCCAACCGCTTTTTAAATATGCTCAGAGACCAAATCCATATGATCAACATACTACATATTTTACTGGGATTAAAATGACTTCCTCTGTAAAAATGTTTTTAAATTAACTAGATTATTTTGCCTTGCTTTAGCTGAAACAAAATGTTTTGTTCAAATATTTCACTACAACAATAAAAATAAAAATAAAATAAAATACAAATGTATTTCAATAAACATGCATGTACACAGATTCTCTAACCGTGCAGTGCTGTGTGAGTTTTTGCACGTAGCATTACCACCAGAGTTCAAGAATGAGGTAGAAATAATGGTCCAAAAACCCATATATTGAGAGTCAAATCTGTCTCCTTTCAAGCTAAGCATTTTTGGGGATTGTTTTGGAGGTTTTTGCATCAGCGCAGCAACATGACTTCAGTTGACATTTGCAAATCAGAGGCAAATCAGTGTGCTTCTTTGGCCAAGCAAGAATGTGTGGACACGCTAAGGTAATTTCCAATAATACAATATTAGCAATCTATTTGTGTCATTCATTTACTTCATGTGGTTGAATCTGTCTTTTAATATTTGTTGTCTGTTTTGGCTGTATTTAAGATATCTCTAAGGTTGTTTAATTTGAGAATCTACTGAAAGTGGCCTAGTCAGAAAAGTAAAGCCCATAATAGAAAACCACGACATCAGCGTGCTGCTGGGAACAGTGTAGCTTCCTATTATTTTGCCTTAGTGTACACTGGGGGCAGGATATGCTAGTGGCAATAGTGGTGAAATCTGGAAGGTATTGAGCTCCATCACCAACATGCCCAGCCCACCTGTAAGTATCACTGAACAAGATACATAAGCCCATACCAGTTCCTTAATAGGCTACTACTACTGTGAATTAAACTGTCGTTTAATGAATTCATAGTCAGACAGTGACTATATGTTTACATAAAAATGTATATTCAGGTAATAGTCCGAATATGACAAACTTCTGTCTGATTTAGTATAACCCCTCATTTGTTTTTAGCAAGACTACTTCTCTAGGTTGGTCGGGTTATATGTTGAAATTACAATATGATTAAATATACCATGTATGTCCATTACACGGTGCTCTAATTCTTTCAGGTTAAGGCAAGTCGTGTTGGGGAGGATCACAGTTGGATGTTCAGCAGGTGTGTGACTCCCAAGCTAAGCACCATCCACACTTTCATTTTCCTATGCAAATAGCTTTGCATTCAGTGAGCGGATGCCGGGGACGTCGGGGCAGCAGACAAAGTTGTTCTGTCGTTTCTTGTCATTTCCTGACTTCTGTTGCCCAAATCATACCAAGATGCAAAACCAGCTGTAGCAGCAAAGACAAACACCCTTTGTCTTGTTTAGAGATGGCCTAAGATCGTCCAAACAATGCACAGGGACAGAATTGTTTTGGGTAACACCTAATATGTTTCAAGTTTACTTAAACAAAGGCACATTACAAAAGGGCAGCTATGAATGGTAATGAAATGGTTGGTCATAGTGTTTGTCTGCAGAAACAATAGACTGTATACTGTAATAAACAATAGACAAAAACAAGATATGCAGCTGAAAAATAATAAACAAAAATAATATGCACAAGTAAACAAATAAGGTGACTGTAAATGTAAATAAAGTGGGGCCAGTGTATATAACAAGACAAATAATGTCATCTTGATCTACCTAACATGGATGAATATATTGACTTTATGCAATTGCTGTCAGTTGAGGAAGCAGGCCTAATTACTGCTTAATAAACCCGGATGAAGAAGGTAATTATACATTCATAAAGTAGGTTCTTTACCCATCTGCTTTAATGACGCCTTACACAGATGGGCTGTATTTTTCTATAGGACATATAATGATCAGGTCCAGGTCAACAGCAGGCCACCACAATGAAGGCTGGTTGGGAGGGGAACAATAGCCCACCCTGTCATGGCATGGTGGGCTATTGAAGTGGTAAGACAAGTGCTTTACAAAGGTGTGCTCCTAAGCGGGGAAATAATAGTATACGGAAGAGAATGCAGTACATCTTTCTGTGTTTAGGTTACGCAATTTACATAATGACACATATAAATGTGTAAAAAAACAACAAGCTAATAATATACAGTCAGGGGCGATGCACAGGTGTCTGGGGGCCCAAGGCAAAGAGGTGACTGGTCCGCATCCCCGCAACAAGAAACAACATGCATTCATATAAAGCATTCTTTAATAGTACAACAAATAGGCCCTATTAGGCCTAATACTATATACTGTATATAGTGTGCAGTGCATGTTTGTGTGCAGTAGGCTACAGATTACAGAATAACATTGCAACAGGCTACAGTACATTTGGCAAACTCGCTCCTCTCAAACATTGCGAAGCGCCCGTACCTCCGTCCGCGCAGCGTTGTTTCCGATGGAAACGTTCAGTGCCGTTCATGTCGTTGTTCAGTGGCCGTCGGGAGGCCCCCTCCCAGCTCGGGGCCTCAGGCACTTGCCTGCCGTATCCTGACGCCTCTGTATACAGTACAAGATAGATTACCTAAATATTTGGCCTTCTTCTACTTGGACAGATGGTGGCATATGGAGTGCACACAGCAGTGTACAATATGTATATTAAGAGTTCAGATACAAAAAGATTTAAATCTGAAAAAAAGTTGCAACAGCAATATTAATTAGGTTTCCATATTTGGGTTCACTCATTTCACCTTTATTGCAATGAAAAGGCTGTGTGTCACTGAATATAAGTTACATCACTAAAAAAATTTGCCAATACAAAAATGAAAAAAAGATGTCAGTTGGTTTTTGGATCTGAAGTATTCATCTGTCTCATCCAATCACATGCTCTGCAGGTTAAATCCAAACTATGCAGTACTGCTTGAAAATAGTAATTTCTTTTTAACCAAAGAATTTCGTGGCAATTAGAGATATACAGTATAACAAAAGAAGAAGAGACATATTCCCAGTGAAAAGAAATTATATAATTTAATAATTTTCTCCAGGATTCAATAATTGAAATTTCCATAGCCACCCCAAATAAAGCAGGTGTAAACACGTACACTCCACACTCCAGATATTTACAGTCTGAAAAGCGAGTCATTTATTCATCCATTTATTAAGTTGAACTCATCAGTTTTAAATCCATTGGAAATAATGAGAAATAAAAAAAGTGTGGCAAAGCAATGTGACAGTGAAGGTTTCAATCTGATGCAAACAGAACTAAAGGGAAGTTAAGTTGAAGGCTAGAAAAAATTCCCAGCGTTCATATAATATGAATAGAATATTACAATAGGCTGTCTTATCTTTTTTGCTGTATAGAATCTGTAGAATAGAGACTGGCCTAGAAGTAGTCTGGCACAGTCAGCCGCCTATTTGACAGGTTTTGTGATAGTTTATTATACAAATATCTCCAAATACAGGTTTAAAACACATGTAGTATTTTCTCTGTTTAGTGAGTACATCCTCCTTCTCACCATCCATTTCCTTTGCTCCCTTGTGTAAGTCAGTCTAGCAAATTATTTATTTTAATTACATATTTTTATCACCTGCCACTATCATGTTAAGATGTAAATAGATAATTATTAATTACTTATTACTTACTATTTACGTTACATTTGCATACAAAGTATCAGAGAGATATACATTTTAGTGCACACTACTATTTATAATTAAGTTGTAGGTACCTCAACCTTTATTTTTGAAATTAAAATGTAAATCTTGGTTGAGCCTTATTAATGCTGCTGAATATATATTTTAGAGCTATACATTTGGTGCAATTTCAAGAGTTTATTTGAACCCAACATTAAAAACATGCACCTCTCCCTTCAGAGGTCCCGTAGAAGCTCCACTAATTTCATGTGGATTGGTTAACAGACAGAAATTATTAAGGGTGTTTAAACTATTGAAAAATCCTGCCCTAACCAGGAATGTATAATATAATACTTGAAATACTTAGCCTTCTCTTCCTGTAATTTCCTCTTATTCAGTGAATGATCGCCAAGTGAAATGACGTGTTTGTGTGTGTGTGTGCGTGTGTGCGTGTGTGTGTGTGTGTGTGAAAGAGAGCGTGATTGGCCAACATTTTTTATAAACAATTCTTCACACATTTTGTTTATGAGCTTTTGTTTCAATATCTGTCTCGTCATGTTTATGAACATCGCCATCGCCAGGTGTCTTGCTCAGACACAACTCCACACTTAGGCAGGAGGATGGCCAGATGATCTGCCCTGTCCCACTGCCACCTGTTTAGACTGACAACAGACTGTTACTGTCATCCATGTTCAGTGTTTTCCCCCTTCCACTCCAGTGTTTTTCTCTGAATTTACCCCAAGCCAGAAGGAGCACCCCCACGCCACCCACTTTGCGTCTATGTTGACACAGGCACTTTCAAACTGTTGGCCACCTTGCTTCATAATGTGAATGACATCAGCAACTCCGTAACAGCTGTGCTGGTGATCGTCTATCATTTATCTAGCTCATGAAAGCCAACTGATGCAGCGCATGGTGTTGATGGAAAAACAGGTGTTTAGTGACAGTGCAAACAAAGCTACCTTGCAGTGAATTGCAGTTCCCGCAGTTGTAACTCTGGGATTTGGTCACGGGTCGGTCGTCATCATGTGTAAGACAGCCAAAAGACAGACAGACAGACAGACAGACAGACAGACAGACAGACAGACATATAACGTTAGACGCTCAGTTGTGCATCATGGTACAACAGGGTAAAGAGAAAAGCATCAAACCACATACATGTAACCATATGTATAATGTTTAACCATAAATGATCTGCCTTAGTAGATGGGGAAAATAACAAAAACATGAATAGTCTAATACTGTTTTAGCAACCATTGAACCTGAATGTAAAATATGATATCAAAGCATATCAAAGAGTAAAGTGTTTCAGTTGTTTTAAAGATATGGCCATGTCATACCCATTGGGCAATATTATTTAGGAAAGGCAGAATTGTGTAGTTTATGTTGTAAATATCACAGCTAACCCATACAATTTGTAATGTAAAAGCTAAAAAAGAAATTAAAAAAAATACACATAAATGTTAATGTGAAGTTCACGTTTTATTGAGTACTGGTGTGATTTCTTTGGAATATCTGAGCAATGGCATGTTTTTTGTTTGTTTGTGTATGTGTGTGTATTTATTAGACACTTGGGCTTAGAGGCCATTTATAATATCGCTTACACATCCTGCTGATTACTTCTGTAAGATCTTAAAGGGAGAACATACTACTTTTTTTTTATTAGTTCAAAGGTTTTCTTGCTACAAAAGTAGTAAAAGCATGTCAGTATGTTGTAGTCTACACAGCAACTAACACATTATGTGATTAAATAATAATACAGAAAGAAGTAGGTCGTCATGACAGCTAAGTCGCAGCCATTTTTTCACATTTTTGGGCATTTTCATATTATATAGCTACCAGCAGAGGGCAGAAGTGTCACATAAATATCATAAAAACATCCCGCTTGAGGAAAAAACACCAATTGTATATTCATATCTATATCGTCATAAGCTTCCTAGCTGCCCATACCTACGATATAACGAACACACACTGTATGTAATCATATACTAAATCTACTATTTTTCTCTATCATCCACATAACCATTTAAACCGCTGTATGCTACACCATGGAGTGTGATATGGTACACTTTAAACAACAAGCAAGAAAATAACGTGCAAACGAAACTGCATGAGATTATGTGACATGTCAGGTTCCCAAACAAACCGAGCCTAATATATATATATCACACCAGCCACCACACTAAGTTATCTTGTGGGAAGATATGCAGGGACATTACATCATTGGGAATAAAGCATGCTGCACATTCTATTGGTTATCATCAGCAATACTCTCTTAAAGTTGTTAAGGTGCAATACTAACGACACTAATATAGCTATTTTCAATGTAAAGATGCAGGTCTAGTGGAGTGCATCCAGATCAGAGAATGTCACACTCCCTGTGTTTATATTGTAATCTGAGCCCTCTGTTCTTTTGTTTACATACAGTATGGACGGTCTGTTTAGTGTCTGCAAAATAGTGCGACCGTAGCTTACGAAGCATTTATTTTCATCAGACGTGCTGGTGCGCTTAGTGTAACATACTGTATATTGGCAGAATGTCATAGCACACATATTTTAAAACCTCATATACAGGCCTATAGTAGGATATTCCCAATTCTATTTTACAATGTATTTTGTTCGTGTCAATCACAATGAATATGGGCTAACTGTAGCCTACTCTTTAGACTGTAAACAAAAAACAAAATCCAACCAACCATACATGGAGAAGGAGATGTAAGCTATATTTTCTCAAACTTCTACCAAATTTTTAAACTTTCTGAAATAATCCTGAGCCCTGAGCTCTGCAAATTCACAGTATAAAGCAACTGTGTACAGACTTGGCCTGGCGAACAATCTAGTCTAGCAGTCATCTCGTATTATCAAAGAGGACGTCACTACTAATGAGCTGAGTCGCATCGTAAGCACACATGCTCCAAAACAAGTACAGTAGGACTTGAAAGACGCGGCACAGCAGCATTTAAGTGGAACAGGACAAGACACGTCAGCTCCAAACAAACTAATATGACAGCATGCTATTCCCTCCACCTGACAATACAGTGTGGCCCATTGGCATAAACTAAAATATATCTCTATAAATAATGTAAATAATCATTTACATTTGAAAACATATGAATAAAAACATTTTCACATAGGCCTAAATGCCAATAAGTTATTGAAAATTAGAAAACCCAAAACATGCAAAAGTGAGACTAGCTTAAATGACACAAAGTCCTTAGAAAATGGTTCAATATTTATTGGAAAATATTTTTGTACAGAATACAACTGAAGAACAAAAAAACAGTAAAGGACAGTAAGGCAAACATTAGAACTATGTGAGCTGTACTGTACAAACACCAATAGTAACATTTGTTGCTGTTTTTATTTATTTTTCAATTTTTAACAGTAAATTCAGCAGAACATTATTGCCTTTGCCTGCAGCACACCATTTGAAATTGTAATAAACATGTTCTTTGATAACTTAACATTTCAGAACTTATGGTATGTTGTCAGTTCTCATTCACTTGAAAGATATCAGATTTAGAACACAATACCTATACCACAAAGAAGAAATATTCTCATTACTTGTCATTGAAGCTTATCTTCAGAGACCAGTGAGTAAGTGTGCTGATACTTTACTCCATATTTGCAACCAAAGACACCAATCAATATAAGTTATAAAGTCTGAGCCGTTTGTTTGATATAAATTTATTGAAAACACCTTGAAACCTCACATAAGCTTGGTGGGGTCTAATATAGGGCGTGCATTCTCGTGCACAACCTCATGCGATTTGGCACTGATGTAGTCATACTTCCCTCAAAGTAAACTTTGTGGTTGTATGTGTCACTCCATTCTGTTCTCTTAAAACATACTGTATATTTACAATGTTCCCACATAAAAAAAGGCAGAGTGAGACAGGATATATTTAACATTCAAATGCAACATTGGCTCTCCCAAAATCCTTGGGATCTGCTGGGGTGGAAACATCTCTCTTTATAATCATAGAAAAATTAAATAAAAGACAAAAATAGGATTATTTTCAAATATGCATAAGCCCTTCAAGAAAACAAACCAAAACTTTACAATGAACAAAGACAATATACAATCCAGTATTCTTGCCAAAACTCACAAGGGGCATCTTAGAAAGCAGGAGTTCCCAATCCTTCTTTGACAATAAATCCACCTATCCAACTATGCAAAAGTCTTTGGAGGAGAAATACAAGTCCAACAGTGTCCCAAAGAAAGTTAATCCCGTTAGCATATTGATGTCCACTTGCACATAAAAGATTTAACTGTACAATTAAATAAATAAAATAAAAACTCATTAGAGAATAGCCAAAGCTCCCATTCATTGTAAAAGTTATGGATTAATTCAAATTAACCAGAAATTGCTGCTTTCAAATGGTGGATGCATTCATGTATAAAACCAAAAAGTAACAGCTCCTGAGGTTCGTGAAAGATAAATGGGGGAAGGGGTTGGCCGAACAATGATGAGTCACTCTGATGTTATTGTTACACTAAAAACAAACTAAATCTGGCTATTCTATAATCAGAATATTTTATATCAAGACTGGCTGGTGGATCACAATCAAATGTTTGGGTGCCCCTGTTCTAAGACTTTACTAGAACAGATCAATTATAAGCGCCTGTAAATGTCTGTAACACAAATATACAGAAGTTAGAAGACTGACCAAAACAAAGACACAGGGCGTCGAGGGCACTGTCATGCTAGTGAAACAGACGGTTAATGCTGACGGGGTGATGGTATAAGGTCAACATTTTGATTTTACATGTCAGGAGGAAAAAGTGTCTTTTACGCAGTCCTTTATTAAAGGATCTCAAGTCACAAAGGAACACTAAATAGTGGAAGTGAATAGCATAAAGTATCTGTTGTTTTTAAGTTGTTATGATGACATCATGAAATCATTACTAAAGATACAATCTTAAACATTGTGTATCAGGGGACATTTACTTACTTGTAAGTGGTCACTTTGATTTCAATACATGATTTTGTATGGTATCAATTTAGATTGTACTTTAGACTGCATGCCACTTCACCCTATTTAGTTCTGCCGAAATGAAAAGGCTTTTCATATATGGGCATATTCATTGTTTTACCACATTCAGTGATAAATAAATAACAGTGAAAAGGGCTATTGCATTAAAACTCTAAAGTTTTAATATAAAGAGATTGTAACTTTAACAACCAGATACCATTCTAAGGTGTGTGTGTGTGTGTGTGTGTGTGTGTCTGTGTGTGTGTGTGTGTGTGTGTGTGTGTGTGGGGGTGGGGCAGTTGAAGAGGTGGGGGGGCTCCTAAGCATTTGGTGGATATCACAAGTGCCTTCAATGATTCGATACCCTGAGTGGAGAACGTAGGCTTGGTGTGAATTTAAGTAGAAATTAAAACTACTACTTTTTTGCCAAGCAAACACTAGAAAGGGAAAAATTGTGTTAACGCCTTTCAAACATAAATAGAAATCCGTACTAATTACTGATACATTAAAACCACGCGTAATCCAACACAAACACTAAGAGTCACCTATGACGACAGTCATATTTAGCTTTACAATATGCATATACCCATGCATATATAGTGTGTAACTTCCCCTTGCATACAGGCTGGTTGGGGACTATTATAGAGAACCTTAAGTTATACCATCACCCTCTCGAGAGACTAACACTGATTACAAAGAGATTCATACAAATGAATTCACAGAATACGAGCGCTGCCCGAGGGGAGGTGGGTGGGGACTTCCGACTATTTTGCCGCAGCCTTGTAAACAGAGGAGGGTGGGTGTAGGTAACAGACATCCAGGTGAAGCAGCAAAGACGGGGGGAGAGACGCCGGGCTGTCCGCCCCCAGCCACCACTGGAGGTAGGACACAGCGGTTCAACGGCAAGCCAACCACCGACGGCCCGGGCCGCCCGGAGGGGAGAGAATGAGGACTTGGGCGGGGTGGTGGCAGGCAGACAGGGTCTGGATCTGACTGCCGTCGGCCTCGCCGTCTCTAAGCTGTTGAGCCACACCCAAGCCTTCACCACCGCCGCCGCCGTCGTCGTCATCATCCAGGCAGCTTGTGGTCACACGAACAGCTGGATGCGCTCGCGGATGGTCTGCCGGCAGATGGGGCAGGTCTTGAGCGCGGCGCTGCAGTCGATGCAGGAGGCGTGGCCACACTGGAACACCAGCTTGATGTGGTTGTCGATGCAGATGGGGCAGGTGATGCGCTCCTCCATCTGCCGGTAGCGCGACTGCAACTGCTCCAGCAGGTTGTGCTGCTCAGAGTTGTCCGTGCCGCCGGGGCTGCAGCCCACCTCCGTCTGGTCTGGAGGGGGGGAAAAAAAAAAAAACACAGGCACCCACCCACACAGCAATGAGTCTGCACCTCCGCCCGGCTAAAGGTAGGACATGCTGACAGGAGAAATTAATACACTTGGGGCTGTGCCACATACGCAAACATAAACATTTGCAGTGCAAGTGAATGTGGGAATGTTTATGGTAAGAGAGAGAACACTTTGTGTCTAGGAAAGCTTTAGAGTTTCAGGTTTTCAGCGTGGGAGAGGCATGGATTTTAGGTTTCAAACCAAAACATGCTGGAACTATGGTTTCTTCTTGACACAGTAATCGAGGAGTGCAACACAAAAACAAGCCCAGCAAAACAAATGCTAAAACGAGGCGATCTCACCTTGTCTGATTTTCTTTGTGATTGTGACCTGGCATTTGATACACTTCTTCATTCGATGGGCACATTCTGTTTGGACGAGAGCCAGCGTCAGTAAAACCACTCACACCATGTATCTATCGGGCGCAACAAAAACATATGATGCTGTGTAGCAGAGTTCCCATACACAAACAACAACAAACACCACCACCACAACAACCACCACACCAACCAACCAACCAACCACCCACCCACCCACCAAACAACCACCCACCCAACCAACCACCCACCCACCCAACCAACCAACCAACCAACCAACCAACCAACCAACCACCCACCAAACAACCAAACAACCAACCAAGCAAACCACCCACCCACCCACCAAACAATCAACCAACCACGCACCTTCACAGGCCACACTGTGCTGGCAGGGGCAGAAGAGCACGAGCAGGGCCAGCTCGGAGCATATGAGGCACTCGCTGGGCCCAGGCGAAGTGGGCAGGGCCAGGTTGGTCATGGTGTTGGGCGTGGTGTGGACCCTCCGCAGGTTGGAGCCGTTCAGGCCCTGGCCACACGTTATGGCCTGGAGCCGCTGCAGCCTGCACCACAAAGCCATCATCAGGGGGAGTCACAGTCTGGTGGCAGTGTTCTGAATGGGGAGGGGGGGGGGGCTGCTTGTAGTCACCTGTGTTTCTCAGCGAAGGCTTTGAGCAGCTGCACCACGGCGCTGTCTGACACCAGGTCTAGCGGGCTCTTGCCCTTGTGGTTGGCGTAGTTTATGTCAGCGCCCTCCTGCGCCAGGAAGCAGCCCATGGCAGCGCCCACGCTCAGCTCCGTGTTGCCAAGGAGACCTGAGCTGCTCAGCTGAGAGCGGAGCGATGCGTAGGGAGAGAGGAAAGGCAGGGGTTAGAGCCAATCAAAAGACTGCATTCCAGCCAGACAGGGCAAGGAACAGAGGCCTGCCTGACTGATGGCCACACGACACAGTGACACATGCCAGCACACCTTAGGACATTCTACACAACCCTATTATAGGCCAAACAAAGGCAAAGTGCTACGACTACTCCTGCCTAGCAGGAGACCGTCTGCGTCAAAGCCAGATCCGAGGATCAATGACAAGTGGGAAACAGAGGGAACGTAAGCCAACAAAAAATCCCTCTCCACCTAGCCCCGATGTCCGAGGCTATCCAATCTAATCAGCAGAGCACTCCCCCGGTAAATCATTTGTGTGTGTGTGTGTGTGTGTGTGTGTGCGTGCGTGCGTGCGTGTGTGCGTGTGTGTGTGTGTGTGCGTGTGTGTGCGGGCCTAGGACTGTGTCCAGGTGTTGTGAAAGCAGCTCAAAATGCAGAGTGTTTACATGAAGGCCAAATGGAAAGAACTGTGACATCAAATCAGCCCAATCGTTTCCAGTCAGAATCCAGACCTATTAACTAAACACACATTGCGTTTGTATTGACAGGATGAAGATGAAGAATTATGGACCCACTCTGATGGCCTGGCACACACTGACTTCGGTTGCTCTTTGTAGGGATGTGTTTATTACATTTATTCCTTTCCATCCTCAAGTGGTTTGTTAGCTGTTTCCATTTTATATTATGTTTGTGTTGCAAGGTACTAACTAAAATACAAATATTTTTCATATAATCTGACCGAATTTTGATCCAGTGGATCTCGTGTTTGTGTAGTCCTCCGAAGACTTTGTCTTTGGATCACTTGCATATTAAGTCTGCAAACAGACTAGAATGGAAAATGTAAGCAATTTCCTTTAAGCTCAGAGAGGGAAGATCATCGTCTCCTTTTGTGATATTTATGCCTCAAAGGAAGGATAAACACAAACATTTCCTGGAATCAAAGTTGTGGTCCTATGAGGGCTACAGCTGTACGAAATCTATTCTTATACACAAATCAAGTTCTCTTGATTTCTCAATCCCCCCCCAAATGAGTCAGTCGCCTGCAACGCCACACAATAGTTTAATAGTAATCTCAGTTATAGCTACAATATGAAACTAAAAGCTAGAAAAAACATGCAACAGTGCTGGCTCTAGAAACTATCACCAGATTGTGTCAAAAAAACCTGTCTAATGTCAGCCACAAAAACAAAAAACATCTAATGTCAGCCACAAAAGCAAATAACATCTAATGTCAGCCACAAAAGCAAATGACGTCTAATGTCAGCCACAAAAGCAAATGAGGTTGATATGTCCGCTCCAACATTCTTAATAATCCCCCCTGTAAGGGAGGCGTCACTCCTGTTCTCCTTCCTACAACACATCTCTTGCCCTGCACACAACGCTTTTGTTTCCTCCCCAGTGTTTACCCAACAGTCACCTCTGTTAACCCTTTCACCTCTAGCTATTGACAGTCCCAGCAGCCTCTGGTGAACTGATCAAACATTATGCTGGCTCTGCCACCGTATACCCCCCCGCCTCCCCTCCCCGTGCGTACCCTCCAGTGGAGCGTGGAGGATGAGGCGGGGGTGGATGAGGAGGAGGAGGAGGGGCCCTCTCCTCCCTCCTCAGGCCCCCCGGGGGGCGCCAGCACGGCGTTGGCCAGTTGGGGGCGCCCCAGGGCCACGTGCATGGCTGTGTCGCCGTCCTCGTCCTCCGTGTTGACGTCAGCGCCCTCAGCAACCAGCAGCTGCACCAGGGGGGTGTGGCCTTGCGTCACGGCCAGCTGCAGCGGCGTCTGGTTGCGGTTGTTGCGGATGTTGGCGTCACAGCGGCCCTGGTGGTCAGAGTTCAGCATTAGTGCGCCTGAGTGGCTCGCATAACCGTCCACAGCGTGTGGAGGTACACGCTGATGTTCATTACACGCGGTAGCTAGCACAGTGTTTACACCCACGCCATAGTCTGCCCTACTCTGCCTCTGATTGGCTCGAGGGTAACGCCAGAAACACAGCGGTATACAGCGCTGAGTGCGCTGTATAGAACCGGCAGTGCGCTGTATAGAACTTCCAGCGAGCTAACGCCATGCTAAACCATGAATAAAGATTTCAGCAACACCCATATTGTGAATGTGAAACAGACATGGAGATATAAAATGGACTGTACCACACATGGTCATCGGCAGTACCCTATTTTAACATCTGATAATTAAGGGTAAACTAACCTTAACATTAAACTTTTAATCATCTGAACCAGAGGGTAATCTCTAATCCTAACCAGAGGGTAGTCTAACTCCTGCCCGTACAGCACTGTTTTAAAAAAACGCAATTGCATGCTTTCAACCATGTGAGGAAAAATACCTTATGTAAACAAATTATATAATTGTGAGCACACCACACATTTTCAAGATCTTCACCCCGGAAGGAGCTTTGCTAAAACATCCTTCTTTAGTGATCATATACGCCTTTTGCAAGTGAATGAACGGCAAAGAAATAGCTACGTATTTAAAAACAGATGTGTATGCGTGCACTAGGCATGAGATGTCTCCCTGCTCCAACACACCTGACTCTAATGAGTCATGTGAATCAGGTGTGCCGGAGCAGGGAGACATCTTCACCAGGTGTGACATGGTCCCCAGGACCAGGGCTGGCAAACGCTGTATTAGCAGACATCGTGTTTCCCCTGGCTGTGACATGCAGACAGGTGTGGTCAATAGATCACGTTGGTTCACAGCTGGGCCGGCCCTCAGCTCACCTCCCTGACGAGGATCTCGGCGACGTCATGGTGATTGTTGAGGGCGGCCAGGTGCAGTGCTGAGAAGCCGTCGTCCTTCTTCACGTCCACCAGCTGCCGCGCCCTGGCCAGGATCTTCTCTGTGGCCCTGTGTTACAACGCACACGCACACACACACACACACACACAGACGCCATGTCTCAGAGGACCACATGTTTGATGTCTGGGACAGTCAATAACTACAATCCCAAAATGAACTTGGAACTACAGTAACCAAGGTATTAGCATGCCACTGTTATTACAGGGCCTCTATAAGTTACTAACTAAATGTCAGTTTGCCACTGCATTAGTTGAGATCCTCTGGTAACTGTTAATAAGCTGCCATTGTTTCAACCAAAATACCACCCCATTGTGTTTATTATAATAGCCACAAACCCAAATGTATATTTAATGGATTCCCCCCCCACCCCCACAAGAAAAACAACACCCCGCCTGAGTAGACCATGCAGCTGCCTGTGACAAAAGACCAAATGAAAGAGAAAGTCCACCAAGCAGCTCACAGAACATATACACATGCGCCACAGCAAATCAGAAATCGCGTGCCCTTCTCAGCTTGTGGAACCACTCGAGCTGTGATCGCTTTACAGACACATTGTCCTAAGCGGCAGCGCGCATCTTAACAGGCGTTTGGAGTGTGCTCCAGGTGTTGTGGGGCTACTAATGAGACACCACAACATGGAGGCTGTTGGAGTCACTAGCAGACAACCTGAAGCTTGGAATTACACACCAATACGGCCAACTTAAAGGACTTATATATGATATTGTAGACACTACATGTTGCACTAAGCACTAGCATGTCAGACTAGGGATATGTGTTTTGGTCATTTCGACTGCTCGAGTACCCGACAGAATGGAATATAACTGATAGGCTAGGTAAACACACATTATTGATCTCTCAGTGAGGTCTCTCATAAGATCCACTAAACATCTACAAAAAGACTAGGACACTATATAGTTACAGTGCAGTATAGTTCTATAAATATGCCGTCTTTTAAATTGTTCCAAGCTGCCTGAACATAACCGCAGCCGGGGCATTAATACGGAAGCAGAATGCGTATTAAATATAGTATGTCAGAATACAGAAGGCTGAGTGAGACAGAGGGAGTGAGAGTGAAAACAATGCTGGTACGTTAGCGAGCATAACGTAGGGAAGAGCGGGGACGGATGAAACGGGGGACGAATGAAACGGGGCAATTTTCTCCGAGCCTATGCAGGTTGGATCTGTCAAACTCTGTCAGTACATGCAGCACGCAACTATTACCATATATGCAAAATATCATGTGGATACGTTAGACTTTCGCTGAGTTTTCCCCAAAAGCTTTTTTCGGTCGTGGAAAGTAAATTCACAAATTACATTTTTTTTTGAATGACACGTTGTGTTTATTGTTTCATGTGTCATTGTAATAATACTTTTACAGATTATTCTATTATTTAACACATCCTTTAAAGTTTGCCATGTCAGAGTTTATCAGTATAGAAGAAATTGATGTTTAACTGGCAGGATGAATGAAACAGTTGTTTCATTCGTCCCTCTACAAGCATTTCTTAAGCTCCGCAGCTAATGCGGTCATGCGTGTGTTACGGGCATTCATTAAAACGTGTCATAGTGAATTAACAGAACTAGTTAGGGTGAGAACGACAGGGAGAGGTCTGATTGTCCCTGATGTATCCTAACTTAAATGCCTATATAGGCTAGGAGGGCATTTCATGATGTCCATCATAGGAATGCTTAAAATGTGCAGAAAAACATTTTATAGGCTATTAATAATAATAATATTTAACGTAAATAACCCAATATAATTTGAAGCAAGAAGAGGTAATGGTCTGATCTAGGCTAGTCTGAAAGAAAATTAATAATCATTCATCGCTAGGCCCTATGTTCTAAAAATTATTTTTAATAATATTATAAGATAAAGGACATACTATATTTGCAGTTACATATTAAGAGACATATTGTCAGAAATTTTCAGTAAAAACAAGAATAGTATGATCAATTTAATCAAGTTTATACTGTATCGTTTCATCCGTCCCTCCTGTGTTTCAGTCGTCCCTACTGACAGACGAATTAAACAAAGCGCGACTTGCATTTAAAGTTAAATTATACTGAAGCCGTTACACATTTTTACAAAATAGCACCTATTTATAGGGTTAGGTTAGGGTTAGAGTACACATGAGTTTTTGATCACATCAAATATTTATTTATGTCTTATCATTATCTTTTAAAATGAAGTTCATCTGAAAAGTGTTTCATTTGTCCCCGCTCTTACCTTAAAACCATATCATAAAACACACGCTATATGTTTAGATGTACTGCCGTGATCTTACAGTTTATCCAAATAATCCATCGAATAGGCTACAGTTTTCCAGGTTTCAGAAAATGCCGGTAAGAACTGAATTTGAATAAGATTATGCTATTTTAATTGAAAGTATAACTGAGGTGTTGTGATGACAGACGGAAAGTATTGTTTAACGGACAAAATGGCAGATAGGAACTAATCAGCTTTCTGCTTGGTCAGACTCCGACTGCATCAATCAAAACTACCGTATGGTGTTTGGTACAGGACTACCTACTAGACTTTTGCAGTTAAATGTGACATTATGTTACGTAACCTATCATTAAATTGAGAGATTAATTTAATTTGTGCATTTATTTCTGCTTTGTCATCGATTACCTGTGCCCATCCCTATAAGACCAAAACAAATTATTTGTGGGCCACACACACACACACACAAACATACAGTACATGAGTGGCAGCTATGAAATCAAAGAACAGAGAAGATTGGATTACGATATGACTTTATATATATACACACATACATTGTCGATTGTTTGCTAAATATATTAATGTTTGCTGCTACGTATATTAATGTTTAAAATATTGTATACAGGACTGATACTTTAAAGAGTTGATTATATATATTGATGTTCTGTCAATAGTTACAGCTTCTTAGAACACATTTTTAAGATTGTAAAAACTTGATTATCATGAGCATTTTAGTTGACATTACAACAGATACTAAAACAAACAAAATAATGGATTTGCTTATACCAGTACAATGTACAGCGAGGGGATTATGATCAGGAAGATCATAATCAGGAATGGTTCAGCTGTGCTTATAGTGGGCACCCATTTGCAAAGTTATCCACAACCATATAAAGTTGTAGATGTAATAAGTACATTTGCATGTAAACAAGCTAGTTTTGAAGTGTGGTTATATGAAGGGTAAGGTTGATATCCGCTGGGCTCTTAAAGTAAGACCAGTAACTTGATGTGTTTGCCAGCAGTGATATAGTCATGCAGGGTGGGCTGTATAGCTGGACTGGCCAGGCCTGTTTTATGACGTGTGAAATTGAAAGAGACAGCTCTTCAGTCGCCCACGTGGCACCGTGAGATGACCCGAACACACCTCTGCAAAGTGAGATTAACAGTTCTGCCGGAACTCACTGTGCGGAAAAGCCAATGCTGCCCACGTCGACGGAAGATATCTTACAGTGCTCTTGCTAACTATATCAGAACAGTTCATGCACATTCAGGACACTGCTCCTGAATGTGGCAGTAAACCATCTTCGGTAATGAACACCTTGATTTATACATGTAGTTGCTGGTGCACAATGTAAAACCTCCCAGCACGACATGGATTATGCTTAATGCAGCGCTGCTAGCAATAGGAGTTCACAGCCCCTTAAACAGCTCATTGCGCAGACATTGTGTGTAGTACAGGGCTGTGAATTAGCAGGGACATACAATAACATGGGGACAAGGTCCCCACAGGACAGGCTGCTGTGTTCCTGCTGACTGTAATGGAGGAGACGTGGAGAAGGTGCGGATGTGGTGGAGGAACGGGGGATTGTGCAGTGTCACACACTTCTCCATTATCGCAGATTTGATTAAAGCCCTATTCATAAATATCCAAACTGATGGCACTTCCAACAAAGCCTGATGTATGTATGTTTGGTACTGCAGGGGAAGTTGGCTAATGCCAGTAATGGCTTGCCACAGACTAAATTCCCCATTGGTTATTTTTGGGAGTTGGCACTGGACTTTCTGGTTAATATGCCAAAACAAAGATCCTCATAAAAGTATAACAATCTAATTATTAAATGAAATACATTATTTTGGTCTTAATACGGACACTGGGAATGGAAAAGACTGAATAGGAAAGGGTACGGTAGCAGAATGAGTAACTAGGAAAAAAATACAATATTGAGAGATTATGCTATAGTGAAAACTCTTCAGGACAGCACAAAGCACTATGGAGGTAAGGGGGAGAAACAGCCATGTATATCTACTGTCTTTGATTGTCTGTCTTCCCATCCATTCATGTCTTCGGTCTGTTCAGTTGTAATCCCAGAAGAACGCTGGCCGCCTGCCTGGTCTACCCCTTTCTTTTTCCCAGGATCCTTTGTGAACTGTGCCTGGAACCCCATCTTTCCATTTGCTCAAACCAAATAAATATTTCTGATTACAATAAACAAACTCATCTCTACATTTAAAAAAGCTAGCCAAGGGAAAGCAGGACATCCACAAACCTCACAAAGAACTATATGAATGATAGCAAATCATGCTAGGCAGTACCGTATAGGTGGGGTGAACAGCATAAGCCGTTAAACCGGCCTACAGGTACTGTGTGAGCACAGCCAAGCTGCAATGACGAGCTGCTCCACACATGGATTATATCTCTGCACTTGGGACCTGCCCTTCATTTGACAAAACTACCCAGCTGAGTCGAGTAGCGGCTCCCCCTTTGGTGCCTCCTACAATATATCTGGTTGGAGGCCAAATAAAGGCTGGAAAGAGAAGCCTGAACACAACACAAGACCGGCATAAGACTCCCACCTCAACAGAACGGCTAGATATTTAATCATCATCTCCTGCAGCTGCGACTTCCCTCGTTTTAAGTGTTTTCCCATCTCTGACCGAGGTGGCAGGATTTAAACTGCGCAGTTGGCCCTTTTACTTCTTCAGCCTAGTGGTGCATTCTACATTGCTGCAATATTTAAAAAAACCTATTATTATAATGCTCTTATTTGATATGTTATATGTCTTATTATTCTTGCTGGTTTTACAACACTGAAAGAACAGCTGTGATGGTGTCAACCGTGTCCAATTTTTAATACTGTGTCTTCTGATAGGGGATACAAAATACATAGTTTAACAAAGTATAGTGTTTAAAAAAAAAAAAAAAAAAAAAAAAAAAAAAAAAAAAAAAAAAGCAGGTCCTGACAAAATTTGAGATGAGAAAGATAGAAACTTTGATAATGGAAGCATATACAGTACTAAACCATAGACCGTTCGAAATCACAATATATCGCTTTGCTTACAGTATCGCGATATATCGAATCGTGGCCCCTGTATCGTGATATGCATCGTATCGCTAGATTCTTGACAATGCACAGCCCTACATTATAATTAGTTAAATGTATGGCTAATATACTGTATGTTCAACTGATGAAGATTCACCCATAGTAGAGACCAAAAGGTTGGGGATTGACTGATCTTTGCAGGCTTTTGAACTGCAGGTTTTGGCATTTTATTAATTTCTCAGCAGCGGAGGTTCCTGCTTGTATTTGACTAGTGAATTGAAAAACAGACATACTATAGCCAAGTTTAAATAACAAGTAAAAGCTGCTACAATATATTATTAGATAACTACCATCTATAATATAATTACTTCTTTGCTAGTGTATCACCAAAAAAGCCCTTTGGGGATCAATAAAGTGCCTCATTATATATAAGGAGAGAGAGAGAAAAAGCACCAGGGCCCTCCAGGTTGATTGTCCACAACATAAACATGTCTCATTCTGCTGTCTTGGTTAGGACTATATGTCCTAATGAGACCTTCCTGGTCAAATGGTTCTATCAAATACAAATAAAAAGGCTATTATATGTGCAAAATCTGGTCCAACTAGAACTCTCTTGGTTTTGGGGCAATGGGTAAAAACATGGTTGGAATCCACTTACTTACTACTTACTTAGAGTACTGCTATTGAAGGGTACAAAAGTCATAGGTCAAGTCAGTGTGTAGGGTGTCTCCTTAGAGGGACTGAGAAAGCTGCTTGTTATTAGAGACCAGGCTCCAGAGAACACAGTGGGAATGAAGTGCTCACATTTCTCACTGCTAGTGTGGAATGACCTCAATGTTCTCACCTCAATACAGTAACACACACAAGCACGCCCACATAACAAGCCCCCGCCACATGCAAGCGCCCCAACGGAATATGCAATGTATTCCTTTCTAAAAAAGGGGTCATATAATTAAAATTTCATTAAATGAGGTTCTCGTGCTTCCTGAAAAGATACAAATCTGACATTGAGAGGTCAAGCGCTTTTACTGTGCATTGACTTTTCTCACAACGTGTATGCTGCGAGCTAAAATGTTGTGGTTCACCCAAACAAAAGACATTCACATACACAACACTATTTTAGGAATGCCAAGGCCTAATTCCAAAGTAATGAAAACACCATTGGCCATGTGAGAGGTCACATGATATGAGAGACACTCACAGCTTGTTGCCTTTGAGGGCTGCGTGGTGCAGCAGGTTAAAGCCGCGGTTGTTCTGCTGGGTGAAGTCGATGTTTGGCACCGCCACCAGGATCTCGATGATGATGCGGAAATCTTTGGCAATGGCGTCGTGGAGTGGCGTGTCCCCATACGAGTCCTGGGGGGGGGGGGGGGGGGGGGGGGGGGGCGA
>JAODUK010000022.1:138516-155155 GCA_027564635.1 Typhlichthys eigenmanni
TGTGTAGTTCTAATGGACTGTCTAATACCTATTATTTTTTCATTAAAGAAACACACAAATTCATTACATTTCTCAGTCGACATGAGTTTTGATGCTATCTGCTTTACTGGGTTTGTAAGCTTGTCAACCATGACAAATAAGGTATGGGTATTGTTAATATTCGTATTGATCATTCCCGGTACACACACACATTGCTTTACTTTCATTGTAGCCATTTACAGGTGGCACTTTCTAATACCCAGGTCAAATGATGTGCATTCTCCATGTTGCAGACAAAGATTTAAGGCCCCGCATCATTTTATTTTCCGTTTTCAACAGACGTTCACTCACGTTGAGCTGAACTTTTATGGTAATTCTTGTTTTACATGCCCTAGCTTGATTTGCTATCCGACTATTAGCGGCGGGGTACGCCAGAGATGACTACTAAAAAATAAAATCTAGAAATGATGTCATTCCTGGGGCCAGCTTTGACCTGCTTGTTTTATACCATTTAATTTTGATTTGCTTGCTTCGTGTGCCTTTTCGTGTTGGATCCACAGGCACATTGTCATGCGTGAAGGATTTCAGTCGGCCTCCGGGGGTCCTTGGAGATCTCACTGGCACTGAAAGCCTTCATTCAAGTGGCTTCTCTTGTCCAGGTTGTCCTGGCGTTTCCTGTGAGATCTCCCTGCCCCCTGCTGCGTCCAATAACAGATCAGAGCTGCATAATAACACGCTCAGACATAGAGATGTTAGAGATAGAGAGGCTTCACGCTTCATGTCACTATTCTCTGCATTTAGCGTACTGCTGTTCTGCGTGTCCCGGCTCACCACTCGTTCATGTTTACATCCCATTGGTTTACATTTCCACAAAGCTGCTTGTTGTTGTGCTCATTGCAGCCAGGTTCTTTTCTCTCTCTCTCTCTCTCTCTCTCTCTCTCTCTCTCTCTCTCTCTCTCTCTCTCTCTCTCTCTCTCTCTCTCTCTTCAAATGCATCCCCATAACCCTGGTCTCCTCTGTATTGCCACCCCCATCCTCCCACACCAGTAGTCTAGCAGTGGAGTTGCTGGTTGGGAAACAGTCGAGAGTGCCAGGCCAGTGAATGAAGCCCAACTTCTTCCCATGGGGCCCTGAAAGAGGGAGATGGAGAGAGTGAAATTGAGAACGCGAGAGACCTCCCTTAAACATTGTGTGTTTATGGGAGGTTTAGGTTGTTTCAGAGAGGCCCTTTCCCACCCACTCGCCCCCCCTACAGAAAGCAGCGTTCTTCTCACAGTATGAGCGAATACATGCCAGATTAGGAACTGTACCCCACCAGATTTCCTGAGCGGGCTGGGGAACGTTTCACTTTCACAACAACAGCTAGTTTGAGCGCTTTTCTGCCGAAAGATGTGATTTCTATGATCATGTGATTTCCTGATTGAAATCTCTGAACACAGGGAAGAATGTGCATCCTGCTCGGCTGCTCACCGCTGATCTCGCTGCCTGCCAAATCATTAGTTAGTTCCCTCCTGCAATTGTTTTATTCATCTTCCCGGCTGTGGGCGGAGCTTGTGCTGATTGGATTACCTTTCTCACTTACTGGACAATAAGAACATGACAAGTTTCCATTAGGAACTATTCATAACAACATGCATATATATTCTTAACATTAGCGTGTTAAGCAGCCATACAGTATGTTAATGGGATGGATTCCTTGTTGGCAGACCACAGCACCAGGGAAAACTAGACACATGCAAACTCGACTATTATTAAAAAAGCAGATAACATGTCCTTCCCTGTCGAACTGAACCTGACCCGAAGCCGTCCAAGGGTCTTCCTAAAGCACCAGATGCCATTGTCTGTCCCCGTCCGTGTGTCCGTCCAGGTGGCTGGTCTGCAGGTGGGCAGGAAGATCTACAGCATCAACGAGGATCTGCTGTTCCTCAGGCCCTTCCCTGAGGTGGAGACCATGATCAACCGGGCCTTCTGTATAGGGCACTCCCTGCGCATGCTGGTGGCTACCAAGACCAAGGAGTAAGGGACATGCGTCCACACGCCCACGCACACACACATGCGTGGAATGCTAGGTGTGCGTTGCAGTGGGGATGTGGCTAACAATGTGGTGTGCTTCATTGAACCAGGGTGGTGAAGATTCCGGACAACCCTCGTGAGCTGTCATTCAGACTGCATGGCTCCGCCCCCCCTCATGTTCATGCTGTGAAGAAAGGTGAGTGTGCGTGTGTGTGTGTGTGTATTATAACTGTAAGAGGGAAATCTGAAACCATACCATTATAGTTACCTGCATTCACACCGCCGACGTGTTCACGTTCCAATTAATTTCGAACGGACGCCAGCGTTTCCCGACAACAGCGGGCAGGGCTAAACTAGTGTTTTAGGTTTCTATATTTGTTCATTTTTAATATTGTCCAGTACATTAGTAGCTTGTGTATGTTATGCACTGGATCAGACATTGTTTATAATAATCTGTTCTAATCAGTGAATGACACGCCATGATTCTTCTATCTTGCTCTTCTAGAACAATAAATGACCATGGTGTTATTACATGTAGTACTCAAAATACAGACTGTATTATAGGGTGAGGTTGAGGTAACCGTATAGTCCAGGCACCTGGTGTTCATATAGGTTTTAAAGCCCCTATAAGGTTTTAATAGGTTTCCTGTCATGAGCCACCCTGTGGTCAGCTTATGAGTTCGCACACACATTCAAAGTGCACCCCAAACTTCCCTTTTTTAACACTTGACACACGCACACACACACACATGCGCACACACACGCGCATACACGCACACACACACTCTATCTATTTTTGGTACCACCTGGTCCTTCCACAATTTCTCCCTCCCAGACCAGATGTAAACGCTGCTGAGAGACTCCAAAATGATCCAAAATAAAAGGCGAGACATTCATGGCTTGGGAGTGAGGCTTTAATCCAAATGTGTAAACCAGCTGGGACAGGGACACGCTCCTTCACACACACGCACACACAGCACACATGCTCTTACAAGCCTGCACTGCAAATAAAGAAAAGGAGCCACTGGGAAATAGGAGCTTAGGGCTTTTTAATTTCTTACGACATCTCTCTCTCTACCTCTCTATCTCTGCCTCTCTCTCTACCTCTCTCTCTACCTCTCCCTCCTGTCACATCCCAGAGGTTTAGCAGGGTCTTTACCTCCCAGCGTCCAGGCCCCAAGGTAGTTGTTTGTTGCTTCCTGCAGTTAGAGATCATTTGTTGTGTCCTCCCCTGAGCTGGGACGCAAACGCCGGTATTTTTAGGTGACCAGGGAGTTGTAGGTGTTAATTGAATTAGCATTCCATGTTTACGGCACGTAACGTCACAGCACTGAACAGAGTAAAACTATTATCCCCATAGTTACCACAGGAGTAAGGGAAATATAAGTATTTTCATTTTAGGAGTTGCTGTTCTACACACACAACTGCCTTTCTGTTCGGTATCAGGACCATTTGACCTATTGACCCTTTGCCCCCGTGTGACCATGTTGCAGGCTGCGAGGCGATGGGGGCGGGGCTTCAGCCGGGCCAGGTCGTGCTGAAGGTCAACGGCAACAACGTCAATCACAGCGGCTACCAGGAGGTCCTGGAGCACTTCTCCGCACAACACACACACCAGGACAGTCTCCGTATGGTAAGACGTCAAAACACTAATGGCATCAGTACATAGTGATGTCTTAAAATGAAAGTTACATACTAGTCATCTCAGATAATATACAACATCATTACCTGTGTAGCACAAACGGTTGTTTGTTTTCGGTTTTTTAATAGTCATAGTCATAATTTCTTTTAATATGTCCTCTGGAACACAGTGACAATGCAGAAGTTCACTTGCAGTTGTTTTGACATTTATTCCCACAAGAAATATAAGCCAGCTAGCATTTCTCTGGGCTCACACGGAGTACTGGACGTCCTATTGGCTACTTGTCAGTCTCTTATTTATCTTGGCTTACTGGCGGTTTGGAATTTCCACACATCTCATAGCCAGTCAGCAGCCTCTGCTCTGCGACTTCACTATGGTCAGATTGGACCTACTGTTATTTTGACAACACAAGAATGTCGTTGCTGATTCTCCTCCAAGGCAGGTGCCACGTGCAAATTGGTCTTATTACATTTTGGCACAGGGCTAATTGAGACTTACAGTATGGGAGCACTCCACAGTATTCAACTATTTTACCATTTGTGGCATTCAGAGACCCCCTGGCCCCACCCCACGCACAAACACATTTCTTAATGACTATTTTTCATTTATGGTCCTCGTTTTCTCCCTTCATTTCCTGCTAGCTGTTCCTGCGCTACATTGACTACAAGTATAGAGACTATTAAGCCCTGCTCATCTTTCCATTCTTCACCTTCCCACAGTTCCAGTGGGTGTATCGTGCATTTGAGGCTTTAGAGCACCACAGGGATGGGGGTGAGGATGAGGAAGAGAGCCTCTTCAGGCGTTCAGTGGAGAACGGTTCTGACTGTGAGGAGAATGGTACCACCAGCGAGACAGGTGAGACACCAAGTGTTAAATTTAATGCTAATATAGCAAACATTGACTCACTTCAGCTTTCACTGCACTTGAATGGAACGTTCCAGAAGATGTATGCGTACGTATTGCTCTCCACAGACTGTAGACTAGGAGGGCTGTCTCTATCCGATGACCTGCCTGTGGTCAGCCTGAGTGTAGACAATGCCCACCTGGAACACGGCGTGGTGTACGAGTACTTCAGCACCGCTGGCATCAAGTGCCACGTCCTGGAGAAGATGATGGAGCCCAAAGGCTTCTTCAGCCTCACTGCTAAGGTACTACTGTGGCTACCGCACGTGCTTGATGTATTGCTTGCAATGCAGTCCAGATTAGACTTGCGGTAGTCAGAGTTGGAACAGTGAAGCTGTATAGGACGAAGCGGTAATAATGGCAACATGAGGAATATTGAGTGATAATGTTTGCCGCAATAATGACTGCGTTTTCCATCATCCCCGTCCAGTCACCATAGAAGCACAGTTACGTTAATGAGCCTCTTGCCCAGATATACTGTAAATTCAGGTTACTGCTGTTTTCTTGTGTCATGCAAGGAGATCTACTGGGTTTTGAGCAAATTCCAACAACATTTATCGTCTTGCCTCTTTAGATCCTGGAGGCATTTGCCAACGACGACAGCCGTTTTGTGAATAACTGCAGCCAGCTGATTTCCCAGAGCGATCGCGTGGTCTCCATGCCCCAGTACGAGTTCCGACAGATCTGTGACGCCAAGCTGCAGAGCATCCAATGGCGCATCAAGCGCTACCAAGAGGTACAGAATGAACACTCCTCCTCCTGAAGCACTGCATATACAGTATATTCTCACTCATTTCCTTCTGAATGGATTTAGGCCTAGTGGAGTACACTAATTATGATTGGCAGGAGACAATCATTCACTTATCATTAGTGATCAAGATATTTTATACTGTTACTTTTATTGTAGAATAATAAGCAACTTGATTATAAAAGTAAATTGTCAAATCAAAATAGCTGTGTACATTTGATAATTGGCATACCTCATATGCACAAGCTGCATGTACTGTACATAACTGTAAATATGTAAATCGATTATACAGACTGCAACAACAAAGGGTAGTAATGAATTTGTAATTAATTAAGAACAATTATTCGTTCTAGCCAACTTAGCGGTTTACTGTATTATTTATTTTGATTTTATTCTTTAAACCACATTCAATAACACATTGCGAGACTCTAAGAGTACATAGATAAAATATTTGCTGATTGAACTTATGGCATGATCAATATTTATCTTTCATATTAATTATTGAAGTGTAGCTCAGACCGTTGTTCGGGAGCAGCTAATACCAGAATCCAGTTACAAGGTATGTGTGCTCCATTTCCACTTCAGTTTGCCCTAGAGCTGCGAAGCAAGGCATGGCCCACCTTCAAGCAGGCCCATGTGCAGCCTCATCCCCTGGGCTGCATGGACTTTGTGCCCACCAACCTCCACATCAACATGATGCAGGTCTCCTACCCCAAGAGCGCCACCACAGCTGGCAGGACGTACAGCATTCGCTTTGGCCGCAAGAACTCCTTCTTTGGCCTGGATACTGACCAAGCTAGTGGTGAGACATGCACACACGCCAAGCATGGAAGCCGGCCCTGCACTCTATTTCTGTCACATGCACGGCTGTAGTGTGAACTACAGCAGTCCATTACATGTTCATATAAAATGCATTCCCATCTGACAGTTATTTAACCCTTATTCAAGGAATGCAATAAAGAGAACGCCTGCCCCTGTTTGGTTGTCCGCGGCACTGTATGTATATGACATTACCATGACAACATATTAGTGGTCCACCAAAGAGGATATACCACACAGGTGCCAGAGTGACTGTAATGTCAGACTAGTTATTCCCTCTGTTGTGCATTCCATGGAGCACGACATCAGCACAGCAGTGGACTTGATTATGCCCTCGTTATTACCAATTATATTCCACATCACAGAGGAGGGGATAAGAATGCTAAATGTCCACATTAGTTGAGAAGGGGGGCGGAGGGTTGGGGGGGGTGGGGGGGGGGGGGGTTGTCTCTCACACGACCCTGGTTACCACAGTAAATCACATTGGTGGTCTACCATTGTGACTCCATTAGCTGCAGGCAGTTCCCATGATGAGGAGAGGAATGAAAGGGGAATTAAAGAGTAAAGTAGGGTGTGACGGGGAGAAAGCATTAGTAATTTTAAGAAGGGGGTAGGGGGTCCTAAACATGCTTATTCCACTGGCCTCTGCTTGGTAGATGCATCATTAGATTGAGGGAGAGTGTCTGTCTATCGACTCAGCAACTCCCGCACTTTCCGGAAAAACTGCACGGACAGCAGTCTAGACAGCTCAGACATATTTAGTAAGCAGAAATGTTTTAAAGCGTAGTGTGGGAATGCACTCTGCGACCATTACAGTGTAAACGTGTTAATGATTGTGTTTACAGCGACCAGCTTATTTATGCTAAAAATAAAGACGAGATAGTTCTAGTCACTGTGCTGTCGAGCGCGAGTTTCAAGCCAAACAGTTCATTTGTCTTTTTTTTTAATTTTAAATACTTGTTTCAACCACAGTTATTCCTGACACAAATCGAGGCGCGTACCTTTAACTTTCCGATTCTGCCCTCTCCTGTAGCCAAAGTGAACCCCATGTCCCACACCCAGCATTTGGTGACCAGCATGGGCGCGCCGTCGTGGAACTGCAGCGGCCTGGAGAGGGAGGAGCTAGAGGGTGAGGAGGAGGGGCATGTGGAGGATGGGGATGGCCTAATGGACTGCAGTCTGTGTGGAGAAGGCGGGCTGAGCCACCTGCTCAAACATGAAGACACAGAGACCCAGGACGCCTATATTTGCCTGTACAGTCGCCTGGATGTCGCCGTGCGGGAGATGAAGCAATACGTGGCTCAGATTGATGTGTAAGTGTCCATATAGTATACTACACATTCATGCTATTGCTAATGTCATGCTAAGCATTGCTGACGTTGCAACAGTGTATTATTGTGTCGTGCTAATATTTATTTAACCCGACTGTGGTCCTATTTTGGCATTCCTGTGGTCTGTCAAACTGAGTGGGTCCTTTTTATAACATTTAATATATTTGCTTTAAAAAAAATCAAACACAGAATTGTGATTTTCCCCAGACCAGACTCCCACGCTAGATTGTCAGGCTCTTCATGTCAGTCCGGCCTTTCACTTTATTTAACGCTGAGGATTTATTAGAAGAACATTCTTCAGGGCCGTAGTGTTTATGGGCTAGGCCCAGCGCAAGACAAAGCAGGGCAGCCCACACAGCCCAACATGGTAGCCTGAGGAAGGGCTGGGTTGGCTGTAAGCACACGTCGTATGCAATGTGTGGTTTTATTTTATGGCTCAAACATAAACAACCATGAAAAACCAATCACATTATTTCCAGTGACTTAAACTATTAAAAAGCAAATAATATCTTGACCTGCATCGTTTCTTTCTGAAGCCTCTTGTCATCGATCACGGAACCGACCCAGTCCGAGGAGGGTGAGACTCTGGCCTACGAACCCAGCCAGCCCCCCCCACTGGCCCCCTGTGAGGAGGCATGCGACCACGACAAGGTAGAGCACGGTGGCATTAAGAGGGTCTGCTTCAACGTTAAAGAGGATGAGCAGGAGGACTCAGGCCATGACACCATGAGCTACCGGGACTCCTACAGGTACATTATAGCTGGGGTCAAAGCTACAAGGTTAAAGCTACAAGTACATTATAGCTGGGGTCAACGGTACAGGGTTAAAGCTACATGTACATTATAGCTGGGGTCAAAGCTCCAGGGTCAAAGCTACAGGTACATTATAGCTGGGGTCAAAGCTACAGGGTCAAAGCTACATGTACATTATAGCTGGGGTCAAAGTTAAAGGGTTAAAGCTACAGGTACATTATAGCTGGGGTCAAAGCTACAGGGTCAAAGCTACAGGGTCAAAGCTACAGGATTAAAGCTACAGGTACATTATAGCTGGGGTCAAAGCTAATGTCACTACATTTGTTGTAGTAGCTGGGGTCAAAGCTAAGTTCACATTTGTTGTAGACATTATAGCTGGGGTCAAAGCTAAGGTCACATTTGTTGTAGACATTATAGCTAGGGTCAAAGCTAAGGTCACTACATTAGTTGTAGACATTATAGCTGGGGTCAAAGCTAAGGTCACTACATTTGTTGTAGTAGCTGGGGTCAATGCTAAGTTCACAACATTTGTTTTAGACATTATAGCTGGGGTCAAAGCTTAAGGTCACAACATTTGTTGTAGACATTATAGCTGGGGTCAAAGTCAAAAATATTTTTGACGTTGCATGCAAGCATGAAAACAGGAACATTTAACGACATTATCGGCAGACATCTGTTGTACTTGACTGACACACAAATGACTTTGTGGAACACAAATATGCAGATAGAGAGATAGAAACGCACACTAGTTTGTGCTATCTAGGGACACCATTGGAGGGTATATCTGTGTACATGGCTGTTTTGCTGCACTTCCCCATTTCTCTCCTTCCTCGTGATGTAATCTCCATTTTCATTGGGTATCAACAACTGCTGTTTCGACTTGAGCACACGACGCAATATCATGGAACGTTTAGCCGGCTAAAAATAAAACCTGTGATTAAATCTTGATGCTTCTGATTGGGAGAGTCTTTCAGCCACACGCACACAATGGTTACAAAGTGTACAGGAATTTTATTATGGAAGACTTGAACTCATCCATTGTCTGTTTTCAGTGTGACATTTTTGATGCCTACATTATTTATCATAAGGGGATGGAAGTTGTAGCCTCGCAAGACCATCCTGATCTCGCAAGCTTCAGTTTAATTTCGCCGTGAGAATCAGTCTGGAAAGCCTCTGAATCATTTTGAATGTGTCCGAGTAGCAACTGAACTTTCTATTCAGCGTCATGTTTATAGCTAACCGGGCGTGGTTTAGGTTTGCTGACCATGGTGCCGACAGCGAAAACAAACATATGCTTCATCCAATCAACTGCCAAGTATTTTTCTGAAAGTGCAGCCATTCACAAACTGTTTCAATGTACGGCTCCCCAGATGGACTTGTGACAACAATTCCTCTGGCATGTCAGATTATGGAAGTTGCACAATTTCAAGAACACAACAAAGCAATACTTTCCTTTTATTTGCCTAACAGCTCATTGAGATGCAGTATATGGGACAGTCTTGCACCTGGAGTTGTTTGAATTCTGGATAAAACAGCCTCGTCCCAGCATTCCCCAATACTTGTTGCACTCTTCCTCTGCATTACTGGCTGAGCAATTAATTCCAGATGTGGGCTATTTAACCGGGAAGAAGAGCTAAATATGTCTTCAAAATGTGCAGGTCAAAGCTGGTGATGTCAGTCTTGTTTTGTTGCAAGTTCATGCAGATGTGTGTGTGTAAGCATGTCTCGTGGTTGGCGCTCCACCCTCCACCACCCACGGCGATGTCGTTTTTTTGGCTGTTGGTGTGGCAGGCTTCTGTATTATAGGGCTCTGTGACTAGGGCGGGGCTTACTCACTGCCCACTCTGTCATTAGGACCGGCTGAGCACAGCGCCACCTGACAAAGTACACACACACACGCTTGTTAAATGTCGTGATGAAGCGACAGGACGTCTATGCGCTGTGCCCGGGCGCTTACACAAGTACGGGCTGGTGGAACCTCGTTATGTGCCGCGCGCAGTACAAGCGTTGCAGCTAAGCCACAGCAAATGCAGAGCTTCGAATGAGTCATCTCGCTTGTGGAAATGAAAGGCGGTGAAACATTGTTTAAAGTGCTACTGCGATTTTGTTGTTGTTTGTGGTGGTGGGAGGGGGGAGGGGGTCTCTGTGTTGAAAGCATTAGGTGGTGATAACCGTCTGATGGGTGGTGTCTTGTTGGATTACAGTGACTAACCGTCTTCTACTTTGAGGCAGGCTTTAGTGTTTGTGTGTGTGGACGTGTACTGGTGTGTGTGTGTGCTTGTGGTAGCAGTATTTACTCCAAATAAGCAGGAATGTAGACACTTTGGGGCTCACGTGTTTGGCACAAGGCCTGTGGGTCTAAATACAGAATCCACCTATTCAAAGCAAATGAATAGAGAGACCAAGATGACCGTCGTAGGAGAAGAAAAGGTGAATGGGAGGAATGGGGAAGCGAGATATGGTTTTGAGGACGTTTGTGAACACATTGGGTTTTGCCCTTCAATATTGTCCCCTAGTCTGACCCTAGTGTAGACCGGTTCTAAGGAATAGATAATTCCACTACAAATTAGTGTACTCAGTCATGTCAAACAATGGCTGTCAGAAGGGTTTATCTTTTAGAATATGTTGCTGAGTGAACAGAGTGTCAAGAATGGTATATAAGGGCCAGGAAATACTGACCATTTTTGCAGAACTAAATTGTAAATTGACTTGATGAAATGTAACTACTGCGTAACTCAAGTAATATCTACCTCTATAATTGCTGAGGCACACTAACTACACTAACAAAACACTGCTAAATACCTTAATATCCCATTGAATACTCATATTTGCTTTTCAGAATTGGTAAATGATTGCCTTAAGTGCATAGCATTAAAAGTGTCTCAATTAATGAATGAATGAATGAATGATTCAGTCAAAGAACCACAGGGTGTGTTGTCTGGACATATCAAAATGAAATGGAATGTTTTGGCATGACGACATCTCTATAGACTCTGTTGTGCAAGTTCACTTTTCTTTTTATGAGCTGCTTTGAAGTCATGACAACTTCATAAAACTCAAACTTCAAATAATCATATGCACTGGCTAGAAGAACTTCTAGCTACACTGTCTATACCAGAAAAGGAAGTAAGTTACAAGAACAGTGTGGTACTAGTCATCAGCTGCTGCCAGGCAGTCTCTCATTACTGAGGAGGAAATGCATTTTCACTGAGGGCGTTTACCCCATAGCGTTTGCTCTGAGCCTGAAGACAGGTAGAGCTCCCGACGATGAAAATCTGAACAACGCTGAAATTCCCGATCTTCAGTTGCAAATGCTTACATTCTTTGTAACGCGTTCATGCACATGTGACTATAGAAAACAAAACTGCATAAACATTATTAAGCTAGCAGTCATGATGGCACATACGGTCCAACCCTTTTTGCCACCTAGCCAAACGGGGGTGAAATATAGCGTAAAACTGGCATAGTGAGTCTGTTGAATCACAATGGCTCTAGGGTACACAGATTACACTAAATTAAAGCGACATATAATTACAACAGCACTATGTAATTCTTTCTCACATTTACACTAACCATATAGAAACCACAGCAGTATGTGTAAAAGATGTAATGAATAAATAATGATGAAGTTTAAAATGGCAGACAGCACTCCGCTTTACTATTTTATTGGAATACATTGACAATTTTGGGTGAACTGCAAGAGTGCACCCCACTCAATTTAATTTTCTGTCTTAATTTTCATTCATGACCATATTTATGATGAGTCCATCGTTCTGGAATGTGTAAGGCAGCCGCATACTGTATTCGTTTCACTGAATTGACTTCAACACATGGGAGTTGTCGTCTACTATGTTTAATTAGCCTGCGTCTCAATCAGCAGGATTATTTAACGCCCTAATTATTAGACAGCTTAAATGATCTCTTTGTGGGTTCACAAGGGAATCAACACTTTGCTTGTTATTAAATGCAAACTCAACTGTGTACTATGTAATGTGTGTTTTCCAGTGATTGCAACAGCAACAGAGATTCGGTCCTTTCCTACACCAGTGTACGAAGCAACAGCTCTTACCTTGGAAGTGATGAGATGGGGTCAGGTGAGACAGCTGAGTTGTTCATTTGATTATACTAGTGTAACATGTCATTGCAACTTGGAGCAGTTTAGTAAAATCTGAAAAAAGAAAAATGTGTCTGCCACTCTGGTCACAAAATGCAACGGCACTCAATTGGTGTTGTGACACATTGTTTACAATTCAAATGTATTATATGCAGCCTTACTTTTTTTTTTTTTTACCATTAACTACTGTAGGTTGCGTTCACATGAGCATTTGTGATGTGGGAACATATAGACATCACTATGTAATTTAATGACAAAACATACAAATGCCTTAACAGATAATGCACACAAAAAAAAAATGCATATATGCGGTGATCTATGCTAGAGGTGTGTTTGTCGTAGTGCAATCTCTGGCAAATGTCTCTGTCCAAATATGTCCTTTCAGTGAGAATCTTTAAAAGTGTATTAGCACCTTTGGTGCATACCTTTTTTTAAATATTTTTTTCTCTGCCATTACAATTTATCTTGTGAGCCCAGTCTTATGGGGCACCCTGGTTGCACTACAAACCACACTGTTGGCAGTGGAGTCTAGTTTTCAACTTACTAGAGCAGAAGCCCAGAGTATTTTGATCAAGCAAACAAGATACCAACATCTGAACATAGAAACATGCATGGTGTAACCTACCATGTGCAGATATGGAGGTCTGCCGGGGACCCCCTGCTGGGTGGGGTCCACAAACATATTTGATCAATCATAGGAGGTACTGCATGAAACCTTTTTCAATAAATGGGCACATCTAACAGAGCACAGAATGGCCCATGCCAGCCATTCTGCCAGACACCCCTAAATGTGAGCCCCCCCCCCCTCCCTCCCCTATTTGACCCTTCATATTGGCCTAGATCAAGTATTCAAGGTTCTTATTTCCTATTTCTATTTTCTGCCCTATGCAGCAGGTAATTTGTCTGGCATGGGAATATCTGTACTCTAGATGTACCCAATTAATATGTAGTTTCAGTATTGACTCTAGGTCAATTCTAAGATATTAGACATTGGGGCGGGGGTCACAATTAGGTGTGTCTGGCAGACCCTTACCAGCGGATAAAATGTCTGGCATGGGCCATTCTGTGCTCTGTGAGAATTAGGTTTCATACGGTACCTCCTACGTTTGATCAAATATGTTTTTGGGTCCCCGGTGGGCACACCCACCAGGGGGTCCCCGGCAGACATCCATACCTGCACGTTAGGTTACACCACGCATGTTTCTGTGTTCAGATGTTGGCATCTTGTGCGTTTGATCAAAATGCTCTGGGCTGCCGGTCTATGAATTCTTAAAGCTGTATTTTCCGCTAAATCCCTGTTTCCACGTGCTAGGAGACGAGTTGCCGTGCGACATGAGGATTCCGTCAGACAAACAGGACAAGCTGCATGGTTGCCTGGAGCATCTGTTCAACCAGGTAAACCCCCGGAGCTACAGACACGCTGTCTGCATACATTAACAGCATTAGGGCTTGGGGCCTTCAGCGTGTGGGTTATTGTGATCTTGATGTGTCCACATCTGGAATGTGTTGCTCTGCTTAGAGATGTTCTGCTCAGTCTGTGTGTCTGTCTGCCTGCCTCTCTTTATCTCTTGCTAACGCATATGCTCTCTCACAAATATGCACATCAGCACATGTCTAACACACTCGCATGCGCGCGCGCACGCACACACACAGCCCATCACATGTGCGGCCCACGTCACTGCAGACATCCCATTGAGCAAATCGCCTCCTTGTCCCAGCGTTTGATGTGGTCCCATTCCCCTTGGCGACCGTCCACGTGGAAACAACAGCTTGCCGACAGACCGTTAGCCAGAAGCTGTTTGAGGATGGGAGGACCGGCTTCAGAGAAACCTGATTGATAACGTGCCTGTGTTCTTTGTTTGTGTGAGTGCAGGTGGAGTCTATCAATACGTTACTTAAAGGACCCGTTATGACCAAAGCATGCGAGGAAACCAAGCACTTTCACCCAGACCACAGCCAGCCAGGTATGCAGTCGTGCGTCACGTGCGAATGCATCTTCTGTTCTAGCTCTTTTTGTACCGTAACAAACCAACAGCTGCCCTCACACTCTCTGGACCATTTGTGAACAGAGTTCCGCAACACAGAGGACTGGACCATGGGTTGTCGCTACAGCATCACCAAGAACATCCAGGAGGACCCTTGGAACCTGCCCAACTCCATCAAGACGTTGGTGGAGACCCTGCAGAGATTTGTGGACGGTGAGTGGCGCATGGAACGGTTCCTCTGCAAAAGATCAGAAACTGTTCTGCTTCTGTCAAGATAACATGCCACTACGTTCTGTTTTTCCTCTACAGATGGGAAGAATCAGATTCTTCTGGCTCTGCTCAAATGCACAGGTACATCTTTTCAAAATGTGTTATTAACTGTGTGTATCCCAAGTCAGGTGTAGGTCAATATCTATGGTTTAGCTTTCACTGTGGTGCGTTTTCACCGTTGCATTATTTCGACAACGTTATGTAATGTTACAAAATGTATTTCCTGTCCAGAGTTGTTACTTTTTGGCAGGAAAACCACTCTGTAGTCTTATTTAGCACATCCCAAAGACAAGGTCAGGACTCTGTAGTGGCCAATTCATGAAAGACAATGGTTATTCCCTAAACCACTCTTTCACAGTTTGAGCTAGATGAATCCTTGCATTGTTGTTTTGCAATACACCTTTACGTCAGGGATGGAACATATTTCAGTATTTAGGTACTCCGCTGACTTAATTTTATTGCCACATAATGTTGCTGAGCCTAGACATGACCAATTATGCAATTCTAGATCGTAACACTGCCTTAAATCCAAATGGTGACTTTTTACTAGGCAATATACATACTAATGACAGTAAACTGCTGTTTTTATATGACATCATCCACCATGTTTAAAGCATTTGTAGAAACTAGCCCTGAATCTCTGACCTGTTCTCGAAATAATTTATAGAAAGTTAAATCTGGGTATTTTGGGAATAATTGCTTGTTGTGTTTCAACAAGAAAGAAGTGTTAAAGGGGAGCTATGTTTAAGTGCAGAGTGGCATATGGTGCTAGTTAATGAAAGGCATTCTCCTGGGGATCAAGGCTTAATGGAATATTCTAGAGTGAGTCGAGGCCACGTCTGATTAAGAATGGACCAGGTGGGAGGTTACAATGTTAGCATATTGAGATGGCGGCTGAGCAGTGATGCAGAGATTATTTGTGACACAGCAAATTAATTATAGAAATAAATTAATCACATTACCTATACCTTTCTTGCTCAAAACACATTTTTGACTGCCATAGCCTGCCCCTTGCCCTTTATCCCATTTTAATTTAGTTATTACAATTGTGTCCCATACCCTTACATCATCCTGTCATCTTACCCCTGCTGAAGTAACCTCTACTCACTGCATTCCCGTTCTTCTTATAGTTATTTCCCTTAAAGGTACAGTATAGTCAGCTTTTGCAAGCTAAATGTAAGCTAATACACTTTCTGTAAAATTCAACAAATATCTCCTCGCATTTTGCTAGTTTACAGTTCTGTGTGTGTTGAAAAAATGAATCTGATACCTCTACACAGCCTTCACTCCGTAAATAGTAACATAAACAAAGTGGCAAACACTGCTCATATCAACTAAGCTTTGCTTCACAATGCATTTCGACGTGAGGTGCTGCCGTGGAAGCAAGCGATTCTGCGAGTGAGCGCGGAGCGATTCTGTTTTGATTTGAGCTTGAAGTTAGCAAGAATGACTTGACCCTGCCTATAATGCCCCCTAGAAAGTAACATTTGCAGCTGTCAACAGTATTTTTGGACACACTTTCTCTTTTCTACTGTAGCTAACATTTTGTTTCTGTTGGTGTTTGACTTATTCTTTTAACATAACGTCACTGGTTATCTGACTACCATTATATGAATATATTACCAAATAAATTGGAATAATAACAAGATGGAGCATTGTAATGCATTTCAGCATTTCAATGGAAGCAAAAATGTAACACTTCCTGTCTCTTATGTGGGCCTGTCACTAAAAGCATTTTGCTGTGGAGGCAGCACCCAGACAGCTAAATCTACCATGCATGGTTTGATTTACTGAAACAGTTTGCTGCTTAAAGGGTGAAACTCCCCCCCCCCTCTCTAAAAATTGTATGTGGATCTGCCGTCCGTTGAACCCTCTGTTTCCAATCTCTCTGATACGATTAGTGACAATCCTGAAACCTGTCATACCTGGGGCCAAATCTGATTGGCTTGGGTTACACTGATATAAACAAATATCAAATGATGCGCTCCGCAGTGCAAATTTGGCTAAGCCACAATGTTGGCCAGATGTGATACGTGACCACACAAGTGGAAGAAGTACAATGTGGACCACTTACCAGGCCTGC
>JAODUK010000022.1:162177-174388 GCA_027564635.1 Typhlichthys eigenmanni
AAAACAGTATTATTTATCATAATTCATAAATATATACAACATAGCTTTCACAGCGAGAGGGTCTGTCAGTCTAAGGTTCTGCTTCAAAGGTATAGTAAGCTGCCTTTGAACACACATTCATGAGCCCTGGTGGCCTAATGGATAGGTTGGCCTCCTATGTCAGGGGTTATGGGTTCGCATCCCATTTGGGCTGTAATGTGGTGTTAGCAAATCACACGTAGCTTGACAGATCAAAGGTGTGGCCTGCTAGAACTCTTTTAAAACACATCCCACCAAAACGTCAGTGTGTCCCTGATGTGTTTTGGTGTATTTTAAAGACGTCTGTACTTTGAAACCGGGCATTGTGTGTTTGAAGGTCATCTTTGGTGTGTCAAAGCAGTAAGTAAGCTAGGCCCGTCACCCAGAGGTTGGTGGATCGACACTGTCCTCTGCTAGCCCTGTAAGACCTGTGGTTACAACATCAACATCCTGTGGTGGCCGCGATCACCGGACGCCCAAACGTCCCAGGACATAATGCAGATGCACCGGCGGAGGCTGCGCCACGGGGCGCGGTACATTACACTTACTATGGCATTTAAGTGTAAATAAACTGTGCTCAACTAGCTGCTGCGGAACACTGCTATTCGTCAATCACTGGCTGGGTCTGTAGCTTTGGTTTAAGGCCTGCACATGCTCAGAGAACCAAAGCAGCCAGACAGACTTGTAATGTCGGTTGAGTGAGTTGAAGACAGCTTGTTCCCCTGCTTTTGAGCATGATAAACTATCTGCAGTGGAAATAAAAAATAAGCATGAACATTTGACATTTGTGCTGACAGCTATACATGGAGATCGACGTCCGAGATAGAGTCAAACAACATGACAACATGACCTTTGATTTGCCGTTCCTTACACTATATTGTTATATCTGTTATGACAAGCTGCCAAATAGCAACATGTCAATCATAAAGAGCTTAAAAGACACAATGTGCTCTGTTCTGATGTTTGATTGATTTAGGTGTGATTTAGCTTTGGGCACAGGCCATCAAGATGCGTATTGTTTTGGTTCCTACTCTTGTTCAAAGGAACAGATAATCTCAGCATGTTTTATTTTCAAACTATTTAAATATTATCATTTAGCCTGAGGCTGTGTTATGAGAACGGCTTAGATCTTAACCACAGGTCTACAGTATTCTTGGATGTGTTTTAGAGGGGATTTTCAAAACTATTATCCAAATATTTTCACGTTATCATTTTTGTTATTCTGTACAACATGCAGCACATTTTATGCTAATATTTAAAACCTTTTTACATGCAGCATTTTAACCAGTATGTTACATTATGAAGGCTTTGGTAGTATGTGGGAGTAATCTATACCTGTAATATTAATATTCAGAGAAAAACAATCAACTGCCACTGAGCACAGATCCTTAAAAGAATGCTGCTTCTTTCTTGGATGTCGCTATATTGCTTTATTTCTGTTACAGCACATTCCTTTGGCCCGGTACAGCATGAATGTGGTTTGCAGTTGAATGCTTGAAATATGGACTTGACCTCCTATGACAGTGTGTCTGTGTGTTATGGTGTCATGGTGTAGTCTTGGGGTATCAGTGCTTGTTTTCTCTGATTGGGGAACGTTAACATGGCAGTAATGTGTGTGTGTTTGTGTGTCTGTGTGAGTGTGTGTGCGCGCGTATGCATGCATGTGTGTGTACATCTGTGTGTTCACACGGATTACTCTGTAGATGCACAAAGTTTTCTGTGACTGGAAAATGGGACATTACACAAAATGACAATATTGACGGAGAGCGAAGAAAAAAAAGTCCTTATGGGGAAATGTTGTCAACGCCTGTTTGGAATAAACAAGTCTAGGAATCATATGGTCTCTCAGAAATCAACGCAGGCCATAATAACGTCTGGGCCTCAGAGGAAACATGTTTTTCATTATGGATATTGAGCAATGGGGACGATGACAGGCGTGGCAGACTCTGAGGGGTTCTGTTGACAAGGAGGAAATTGTTTTATTAAAACAAGTTAATGATTCAAGGCTTCATTTGATGTTTTCAATCCTCTTCCAGGTGAGATCTGATGTGACTCGTTTTGTGGTGTTGACCCTGGCATCTTTCATGTCACAGGGTGCTAATGGCTGATGGAGAGAGAGAGAGAGAGAGAGAGAGAGAGAGAGAGAGAGAGAGAGAGAGAGAGAGAGAGAGAGAGAGAGAGGTGTAAGAAAGGTTGATAGATTGAATGAGCAGAGAGGAAATAGATTTGGAAAAGGAGAGCGACAGTAATGGCAGCTAAGAGTACAAGACGATATATTGGTGAAATGTTGGGAACAAGCATAAAGTAATAAAAAGCATTAGACGCAGGTGTTTTGTGTGAATGTGTGGCCCTGCTCAGGTCTCCGTGGGCACATACAGTCTTGACTGTATGTCAGTGTTGTAGCACTTGTGATTATTAAGATGTATAGTTAGTCATTCCCGAGAACGCTTGCTAACTTTGAACTCAAACCAAAACCTCTCCGTTCAATTCCATAGCGTGCTCCGTCAGAAGCTCCGCCCCATACGTTGGAAACACATTGCGAAGGTTAGGTTATTGGCTATGGAAAATATTGTGTTGTTCCTCCTTGAATATTTAAAGTATAATTTCACACAGACATTTACATGGTGCCGGTGTAGACATGACTTAAGATGACTTTCAAGGGCTAGGGCCAAAAATGGAAATAAAAAATGCAAGTCACATAACACCAGCTACTTCACTCACAGAACTACCAACTGCAGAAGAGACTCAACCTGTAATTCAACGTGACTGGGACTTTAACTGGGCGACTCAGCTCTTGTTTGGGATTGGATCACGGGTGACTAGGTCCCATCACTGGCTCTATTACACTCTTATATATTGAAACTTCGTATGGAACTCTCTCCCTCTCTCCCCCCCCCCCAACCATACACTAACTTGTATTGAGTTGGTATGGAAAGCAGGTTGCAATCTCCGCTCTGTTGCTTTGCAGTAAATAAAGTATAGGATTCTCCCTGCAGCGCTGCTTGTAATTTATGGATGTTTACTTGCTTTCACTACAATATGCCCCAACAGCTGTGTGTGTACGTGTGTATGTGTGTGTGCATGTATGCATGGTTTTATGAGTCTACATTTTTTACTGTGCTGGTGTTTTTATATAGGCCAGTCAATTTGTGTGTGTGTGTGTGTGTGTGCGTGGATGGGTGGAAAGGCAGGGGTGTCTGCCAGATCCTTTAATGCCTCCAAACAATCAATAGGCTGAGGAGCGATGTTGGACTGTCTTGGGCTAAAAGATGCACTCCACAGTTTGTGGGAGTTAAGGGTTAGGAAGTCAATAAAACATAACCGATAGTCCCCCTGTTTGCTTTTGGACATGAGGTTTGATGCCTGCGTGATTACCGGGAGACTTGACTTGAAATGTAGGCACTTTGTCAAATGGAAACAAATATATATATTTCATAACCTGCTGCAAATGCTAATCTTAAAACAAAATCTGTTAGAGCCAGCCTTTACTTGTGTAAAGACGCACTGCATCGAGACCGGCCTACTTGACAGGAGAGGTATTTTCACATGACATGCTCAACGACCAACTACTGTACATAACCCACTGACATTAAACTTGCACAGAGGAATTTGTTGTGAAACTTAACGACACAAATCAGTTTGTAGGTCTTGTAAATCTGTTAAATAAGTAGGCTACTTCTACTGCTTGAAATAAACAGAACATTTAACATGAGTAAATAAAGCACTGCACTAGCAGCACTGCACCAGAGTTATGCATACAGACTTGTGAGTGATGTTAACAGCCAATAAAAATTGACTTCCTCACTTCTGGAAATTTCTGCTTACAGGGGTACAGTATGCAGTATGTGTCAGACGTTGAGCACAGAGTTGCTTACTGTATGTGACGTAGTGCTAATGGACGGAAGAGGCTGACACTGAGCCTAGTAGCAACTCTTTGAATGCTTAAATAGCTGTCCACTATGTTCAGACTGCTGGTAAAATGTGACTAACATATTTGATCTTCTCTGGCAGGGCTGCTGGTGTGATCTGAGGCAGAGGGCGAGCCCATGACGTTATCGATGAGGATTTAAGACAGGGAGGGGTAGAAGAAGAAGAGGAGGCACCTGGTCAACAACGATCCCGCCGTCCCTCTTGTAGTGTGTTGCAGCTGCCCAGGGACACACACACACACACACACACACACACACGCACACACGCCGGCCCCCTCCTCCCTCCCTCCCCCCACCTCCGCCAAGCACCATGTCCTCCTTCCTCGCCACCTTCCTCCTCCTGTTGTCTGTCTCGTCCGCCTCCCTGCCCGCCGTGACCCCCGTCGCCTCCTCCCGCCACTCCCTGTCCTTCAGCCCCCCTGAGGGCGGTCTGACCCACCTGGTGGTGGGCCGAGCGGGCGAGGTGTACCTGGGCGCGGTCAACTGGATCTTCAAGCTGTCGTCCAACCTGACCAAGCTGCGGAGCCACGTGACGGGCCCGGTCAGCGACAACCCCCGCTGCTACCCCCCGCCCTGCGTCCAGTCCTGCCCGCACGGCCTGGCACAGACCCCGAACGTCAACAAGCTCCTGCTGCTGGACGACTCCCACAACCGGCTGATTGCGTGCGGCAGCACGTCGCAGGGCATCTGCCAGTTCCTGCGGCTGGACGACCTGTTCAAGCTGGGCGAGCCGCACCACCGCAAGGAGCACTACCTGTCCAGCGTGGCCGAGGCCGGCACCATGTCCGGCGTGGTCATCTCGCCCGACGTCTTCGGCCGGGGCGGGAAGCTCTTCGTGGGCACGCCCATCGACGGCAAGTCCGAGTACTTCCCCACGCTGTCCAGTCGCAAGCTGATGTCCAACGAGGAGAACGCCGACATGTTCAGCTTCGTCTACCAGGACGAGTTCGTGTCGTCGCAGCTGAAGATCCCGTCGGACACCCTGTCCAAGGTGCCGGCCTTCGACATCTACTACATCTACGGCTTCAACAGCGAGCAGTTCGTGTACTACCTCACCATGCAGTTGGACCCGCAGCTGACCTCCCCCGACGGCAGCGAGCAGTTCTTCACCTCCAAGATCGTGCGGCTGTGCGTGGACGACCCCAAGTTTTACTCCTACGTGGAGTTCCCCATCAGCTGCAGCAAGGACGGGGTGGAGTACCGCTTGGTTCAGGACGCTTTCTTGGCCCGGCCCGGCGCGCGCCTGGCGCGTTCGCTGGGCGCCCAGGAGCACGAGGAGGTCCTCTTCACCGTGTTTGCCCAGGGCCAGAAGAACCGGGACAAACCGCCCAAAGAGTCGGCCCTGTGCCTCTTCACCCTAAGGAAGATCAAGGAGAAGATCAAGGAGAGGATTCAGTCATGTTAT
The DNA here is from genome assembly GCA_027564635.1 of Typhlichthys eigenmanni. Taxonomy (NCBI): domain Eukaryota; kingdom Metazoa; phylum Chordata; class Actinopteri; order Percopsiformes; family Amblyopsidae; genus Typhlichthys; species Typhlichthys eigenmanni. The sequence continues at coordinate 167,530 of JAODUK010000022.1, forward strand.
AGAGGAGAGGGGAAACTCTCGCTGCCATGGCTGCTTAACAAAGAGCTGGCCTGCATCAACTCGGTATGTCTATGTTTGTTGTCTTTCTTTCTTTCTTTCTTTCAACTGGTCCACAGGGTAAAAAGCGAGTGCATTGGGCTGTGATAACCTGATAGGGTTATGTACATTTGAGGCAATATGGGTCAGGGGGAGCTTATAGAGCTGACACAACTTTTAAAAGGTCCTATATACAACATGTTAAACATTAATATAGCAGCCATGACATCACACTCCCTCTGTGTGTGTTGTAATTCCAGCTCCTCAGCTCCTTGTTTTCATAGCTGGTCCGGCAGCACATACTCGTTTATGCATGCCTGCATGTGTGGCCCAGAAGCATTTGTTTTGGCTAGAGATGCTGGTACATAGGGTGGTAGTCAATATTTAACATTGTTCCTTTAATGTTTGACAGAGGTTTAGTGATTTTTGTATGATTATTGCCTTTAAAAATGTTGCTGAAAACATAGCAAGTTCATTGCAATAATCAATTGAAAGAAGCTCAGTGGCTTTTTACACTGGAAAATTTGTCAGCATCTCCTGTGCAACATTAAAAAAAGAACTTAGCATCGAAACAAGAAATGTGTTGAAAAGAGAACAGTGTTGAAAAGCCTCGGGAGAATTAAGATATTTTGGTTGTGCTTGTTTCCATAATATTTTATGGAGTTTGGACAGTGATTGCCAGAACACTCATCTGTATTGTCAACATTTTGGTCACAACCAGTCAGCAAACATTTGTGGTAAAACCACAAAACTGCTGCAACCATTCTAAATATGAATATTTAGGATTATAAATATTGTATACTACTGTGAAGCCAAAGACATATTTCCATCCATCCATCTGCTCCCGCTTAGCTGTAGTCGGGTCAAGTCGTAAAGTGATTGCAATACCGCTCCCGCTGCTCCGATTCTCTGGTCAATCTGTTGCTCCAATGTCCCCTCACTCGTGAACAAGATCCTGAGGTACTTGAACTCCTTCACTTGGGGTAAGGACTCATTCCCTACCCGGTGTAGGCACTCCATTGGTTTCCTGCTGAGAACCATAGCCTCAGATTTAGCGGTGCTAATCCTCATCCCATCCGATTCACACTCGGCTGCGAACCGATCCAGTGAGTGCTGGAGGTCACAGACTGATGATGCCATAAGGACCACATCATCTGCAAAAGGCAGTGATGAGATCCCCAGCTTACCAAACCGCAACCCCTCCCCACCACGACTACGCCTTGATATCCTGTCCATGAATATCACAAACAGGATTGGTAATAAAGCTCAGCCCTGGCGGAGACCAACCCCCACCTGAAACGAGTCCGACTTACTACAGAGAATCCGGACACATTTCACGCTTTGGACATACAGGGATTGGATTGCCCTTAAAAGGGACCCCCTCACCCTATACTCCCGCAGCACCTCCCACAGTATCTCCCGGGGGACCCAGTCATACGCCTTCTCCAGATCCACAAAGCACATGTAGACCGGAAGGGCATACTCCCAGGGCCCCTACAGGATCCTTGCGAGAGTAAAGAGCTGGTCCGTTGATCCACGACCCGGACGAAATCCGCATTGTTGTTCTTGAACCTGAGGTTCGACATCCGGCCGAACCCTCCTCTCCAGCACCTTAGAGTAGACTTCACCAGGGAGGCTAAGTAGTGTGATACCGCTGTAGATGGCACACACTCTCTAGGCCCCCTTAATAATACAGTTCTATCTTATCTTATCTTATGATACATTTCAGTGGCTTATGTTGGGCCTTCATGGTACAGTCAGTTGTATGGAAAAACATTTGTAATGACTCAATGTTGAAATATTATCGGCAATACACAGTATTTATCCAAAACTGACATTTAAATAGATTTGTTTGCAATTGTGTTTTTCCACTTGAGAGTGAAAGCAAACGAACTTATTAGCATTAGTCTCTGTTTGCTTGAGGTTTTCCTCCTTTAAAAATCACCTAGAAAGTGAAACCTTTGACGTTGCATTCTCCTACCATTTAAAAAAATAATTGGTCATGTGGTTCAACAGAGTGCAGGCGGTCCAGGCTCTGTATTACTCCCTGTTGTGTGTATTGCGGCAGAAGGGGAGAGCCAGGAGAGGATTTATTGCTGGATTCAGTGCTAGGCCCAGAGTCCCATCTCTGAGCTTGTTTCATCTCCCCATTTGCAATAGGAATAATGGAGATGGTCCACTGGTGGTGATTCACTTGTCTTTTCTTTCCTGCACAAATAAGCCGGTCTTAAGGAGGTGGAATGTCTTGAGAGCTGTGTGTTTGCGTGTGTGTGTGTGTGTGTGTGTGTGTGTGTGTGCACGCGCTCGTGCCTTTGTGTGTGTGTGTGAGTGGGTATGCATTGATGTGTAGCGGCGCAGACACACACTCCCCCCAGTGTTCGACCCAAAGGCTCCCCCATCATTGAGGAGACAGAAAAATATTTCAACTCATGCAGACAACATCCATGAGTGCACACACACACACACACACGATGCTGTGTCCCCTTCATGAATCATTCACCTGGTCTCACCTTCTGTTTTTCGGTTGACTCGTCATAACCAACTGCCATAAATCTCTGCACTTTTCTCTACTCTCCTCTAGACTCGGTCTCTTGCCATCTATTGTGTGTGTGTTTATATCTTATCTTTTAGCACACTTATTTACCTGAACCCATTCTCTCCATTTTCAATTTAGCTGGAATACTGTTTAGTCTTTCCAGCTGTTTATCTCTGAGCTCTGTTGCTCATCTGGTTATTTCTGTCCCATTCTACTTTTCATGTATCCTTAATTAGCATAGAAAATATATAGTTGTTATCGTCATTGGAATATAACAAACATTTATTTTGATAGCCTCTTGCTAGCCTCCGTAACTCAATCTCCATTTTGACAGCCAGTGCTTTAGAGTGACTTTACGAGGACTTTAGAAAAACTGGTGTCTGCAATGTGATCTGGGCCATAAAAGATGATGCACCCCGAACGGCCATGGACCCAGGACAGAGACCGAGTGAGGATGGATTTGTTATTTAGATTTTATTAATCCGGCTCCTCAGGGACTGATAAAACCACTTCCTGATATGTGCAAGGTCAGCCGGCTTCTGTAGAGCTCATGCAACATGCTGCTTACACGAGTGGCTCAAGGGCAGCTGGATTTAGATTGGATTTGAGTAGCGGAACTTCCAGGGGTGAGCTCACTAAATTGTCGATCACTCTGAGAGAGAGTGAAAGTGAGTGGGAAAGAATTAGAAACACTTATTTTTCTCCAGCTAAACACAGACAACGGAGGTCTAGATGGAAGAAATGAGTCTTGCATTATGCGACTGTGCCTCCAAGCCACTGTGTCAGATCATCTTCGTGGAACTATCCCGATGCCATTTCTTTGCCATTACTACAGAGTACAGACACAATACTTTTCCGTTTTATTAGCTGTCCACCCAACTGGTTCTCTTCCTACTGCATTATCCTTCCTAGTGAATTGCCGAACATGATTTCTTCAGGATTTTAAAGCCTCACGTTTTTGGAAGGGTATTTTTATGTAGTGATACATTGTCTTTATCTACAATCACCATGAAATGCCTTATTTAAGGAGTGACAACACTTTAGTGGTTTGGAAGGTTTATTATTTTAATTGACTTTATGCCATAACTCTTTGGGTTCTATTTAAGTTTTGTTTTAAAGTATTTGTTTTTGGCATAAACATTTGTTTTAGTTTGACATGTTCATCTATCTCTGCCATTTCATTCTACATCCAGGTTACAAAGCACCTGTGGGGCTGACAGTGTGACATCTCAGTTGTCTAAACATTATATGCATGTCATTATGCTAATGAAGGTACAGTTACACGAGTGTCCTTTATGGCCATCTGCTGCACAGCTTGTGATCGATCAAGGTCGTGTCAGCGGTGCTCTGGGACGTCGCTGTGATGAATTCATCCAGCTCATACCAGCTTGTTCATTGAGGCAAGGTGCTAACTTGAGATGTCAACATTTCCGTTTAGTCTTTTCTGAACCTAGGGTATCCAAAGTTCACACAGGCTTATGAAGCAAAGTCTAATAGAAAGATAAAGTGTAGACTATATGTAAGTAAATTAAGGCAGGACAGGATCATTTTGCTAATGTTTTGAAAGCCGTTTTTCTACTTTCAGCAGACGTTAATTTATTTTCCTGCTGGCTGTTATCACATTAAACGGCAGTAAGTTATTTTAAGTTAACACACTTTTATAAAATTCACCAAATATTTCCTTGCTAGTTTATCGTTCTCTGTGCATGCTGAGAAAGATTATCTGGTACTTCTACACAACCCTGGCATTATTGGACCACAAAGTGGTGCAGACCGCACACAACAAAAGTATCATAGCCTTTGCAATACATTTCCAATGTGTGGGGTAGAACTTCTGAGGGAGCACCCTATGGCATTGAAGGGAGAGGTGCTTTTGTTTTTGAAATACCAGTAGTTCAAATAACAAGCTTTAACCAGAATGACTTACTATACCTTTAGGTTTCTTCCTGTTACATAAAAAGCATGATATTTGCCATCATATTTCCCACCAATATGCTATCCAGTAACAGACACACCCATATTAACAAATTCAAGGGGCAAAGACTAAAAACATCTTAACTGTAATAACCATACAGTCTTTTGCTATAATTGTGATTAAACTTAAGAACACACAGTGGTTAGTTCCAGGAAGAAGCTTCAGGAACAAGAACTAGAGTTAAACTGGTGGGGGACCTACCTTGTGTGTACAGCTCATTTCTGGTTTTCCCACTCCTCAGTATTTATACGTGATACATATTGTAGGGCTGGACGATTAATTAGATTAGTATTTGGCTAATTGTGTGAGGTAGGTGTGTTGCTGTGTTAAAAGTTTTGGAAAAGTATCTTCAGTTTACTGTTGGTGAGCGGTTGTTAGCGATAGAAAAAAATCTGTAATCGGGATTTTGATTTGAGGTAATATCGTCCAGCCCTAACGTATCGTATCGCCAGTTTCTTGCCAATACACAGCCCTAATTGCTAGCAGAGAGAAGCTATCTGTGGGTAATCTTCCTTAGCTGTGAGAAGCTGTCATCCAGCTCAAGTAACCAGGCAACACACACAAGGAGGACAAAGATGCTGTGTGTCCATGTGAGATAAAGATAGTTTGGGCACGTGTGAATGTGTGGGCTGGAGTTTGACTTTCTCTTTATGGCCCCAATATTACTGTCAATAAGTGGGCTGGACTCTAAAGCAACTTAAACAGCCTGGGCACAGCTTATACCGTAACAAGAAGTGTGTGTGTGTGAGTGTGAGAGACTGTCCACATCCATCACGGGGAACGTCAGCTGGGAAATTGACCGCAATAACAAAGAACAACCAACAAGGAAGAAAAGACCTCTGTCTCTTCTCATTCATTGCATAATGGTATTTTATTCATATTTATCAGTTTTGATCACTGCTGGCCAGACTATACTCTACATATCTGTCTGGTTCTCCATCCCTTACTCTTATCAAGCTATTCATTATCTTCCTTGTGTCTGCTTGTTGTGCCACTGTGCAGAAGACCCACATTGTATTACTTGCATGTGTCAGTGGTTGGGAAATGTCCAGGCTCTTTAGAGGACATTTAAGTTTACATTTAGTTATTCCTGAATGGCAGCTTTCCACCCCACTAAGGATTTATTTATTAAGTGTTGCTATATAAAGATTACGATTTAGTGTGTTTCAAAAGTGCAGTGTTTTGCACACTAGCCATTGTGACCAACCATATGACAGTACAATAATGTTGTGACCAGCAACACTGAAATATTGTGTGATAAATCAAAAGAAAACAAATTGTTTTATTGTAAAGGGGTGTATTTTTGTGTTTAAGTGGTCTATTGTTGGCTTGTTGTTGGAAGGTTACTTCTAAATCTTTCTTGTTTTGCTGGGTGCCATCAAAATGTGCACGGATCACAGTTCAATGGTAGCTAGCCTATTGAACTATTCAGGTCTGGTACAGAGACTGAAAGTCAGTTGGGACTGCATGCTAAGTGAACTCAGGGCAGATGGCTGAATGGCTATTGTTGACAGGGCCCAGTGCTCACAATGTCCTATTATAAAATAAAAAGTGGTGGTGCAGACTCTGCCGGTAACATTAAAGGGATGGTTCGGGTTTTGGACTCGAACACAGGCTCTAAACAGGCAGAGAATGCGAAACAAACAAGTTTCATCCAGCAGGCAAACAAGCAGTAATTCCAAAAGATAGAGACATAAACCAGGGACAGGAAAACCTCCAAAGCACTAATGGGTGGGCAGGGTAAACAGAGAAATAGAAGGCTTAGGACAGGACAAGGTAACACACTTGACAAACGAGCAGCTAGCACAGGGGAACACACGCGCTATATACAGCACACAAAGGCTGATTAGGATGGGAAACACCTGGGAGACAATTAACAAAAGGGCATGTCTGGGAGGAATGCACAGAAACAGGTGGAACCAATGAGACAATCAACTAACAATACAGAGAGTGAAACGAGGGGCGGAGCAGTGACACAAGGAACAGAGGCAGAGGAAGGATCAACATTTAAAGGACCCACAGGACCCATTCCATGAAATCCAAGTGTTTCTAGTTGTTTTTTGGAATTGGAATACGGTTTCATGCTATGTAACCCTTCATTCATTAATTAATATGTGCTCATGGGTACATGTCTGTTTAATGGGCAAGGATGGCTGTGATGTTGTGCTATGATATAATTTAAGCTTTATTCATGAAATAATGTGCTTAGTAGATACATTGCTGGTTATCAAAACGTAACACTGTTCCTACACAGGGCTGTGTGACCAAGCTGCTGCTGTGTTGTTGACACGAACAACAATGAACTACATTCT
>JAODUK010000022.1:178087-189590 GCA_027564635.1 Typhlichthys eigenmanni
GTGTTGTCAAACGTTAATTTGTAGGCCATATTACTCATGTGTTGTCATAGAGGTCTGATTCTACAGTACCGGTATAACTGCACTGTCCAAAAACAGCCTAACATGAGAGAAGGAGAGGGGAGGAGTTTATGCATTTGGTGGGTGTGTTAGATTTTATTAAGAATGCATTAGTTTTAGTTATTCCTGGCTTTTAGAATTAGTGCACACATTTTACTGTAAGATGATTTGGTTGGGACCGCTAAACTTAATGCACTCAATTCTTTTTTAACAAGCTCTTGCAGATTTAATATAAATTAAAGACTGTTATATATATATTACATTATATAGATATTTTACATTAAAATATTAAAACCAGTTGAAGGTAGTCAGTGATTGCAACACAATACCCTTAACTCTCTGTACATGCTGAAAACTATAATCTAGTGTTTCTACACTGCCCTGGCTTTGTAATAAGGAACACAATGTGGTGCAGGCTGCACAACACTGTGTTACCAATGTGGGTGACACAGCTTCTGAGGGAGCACCCTATGGCATCAACTGGATTTCTATATGATCAATAATGTAGTTATCCGATTAATCGGGAAAAATAATCGATAGGTTAATCGGGGGAAAAAAAAATTGATAGATTAATCGACCAAAAAAATAATCGTTTGGTACAGCACTACTTTTGTATAACAAAAATATAAACAGTGTCATCAGCATCATTATTTAGACTTGTTAAGTGATTCTAGAGCTACGCATTTCAAATTCAAACAATGTTTTATGTCATAACATATTACTGCTCTTACTTCCACTGCGTTGCTATCGTTTGTATTTAAAGCAGCGTTGTTGTATCCTTCCAGGTAGCGTGCACCAACTGGAAGCGCGTCCTGATGGTTCTGACAAGTGGAGGTCGCTACACCGACCCCCTTGCTATCCCCGCCAACGAGGCCCACGTGGCGGGCAACCTCCGCACGCTCTCCGAGTTCTCCGTGTCAGAGATCAACCACCGTCTCCGCAGCTACCTCAAGTTCATTTTCGTGCGCGAGCCCTTCGAGCGCTTGGTGTCCGCCTACAGGAACAAGTTCACGCGGAGCTACAACACCGCCTTCCACAAGCGCTACGGTACCAAGATCATCCGCAGACACCGGCCCGACGCGGACCCTGAGGCGCTGGAGAAGGGCAACGACGTTTCCTTCCAGGAGTTCGTCCAGTATCTGGTGGACCCTCGGACTTCCAGAGAGGAGCCCTTCAATGAGCACTGGGAGCGGGTTCACTCACTCTGCCACCCCTGTCTGATCCACTACGATGTGGTGGGCAAGTACGAGACCCTTGAGCCAGATGCTCAGGCTGTGCTGACACTGACTGGAGCGGAGGAGACGGTTCAGTTTCCCACCTCCGGTAAGAGTACCCGCACAGACGGGGATATGACGACGAAGTTCTTCAAGGACATTAGCCCCTTCTACCAGAAGAAGCTGTATAACCTGTATCGCATGGACTTCCTGCTCTTCAACTACTCTACACCACAGTACCTCAGGAAGCACTGAGGGGACTGGGAATGAAAGATGATATATATATATATCTATATCATATAACGTTTAGCCTTTTGGACATATGACGGTCAAGGGTATTATCATGTGTATTTTCATGCAGTTAATGCTGTTAATACGTGAAGATAATTTTGCACTTGTCTATAGTGACATTTCCAAGACATGCGATCGCAGGCCCTGCTCTCACCTGGAAGGTTACTGGCCATTCTCCATGGTCTCTCCCAAGAGATTTTGTCTTCCATTTTGTTGTTTCAAAGTTTGAAAGAGAAGATAAACAAATGCTGTTTGTATGAACAACCAATCCTTTTTAACGAGGCCTATTAAGTGGAACTTGCTGGAAATAGCTCTGCTGAAGGAAGTATATTTGGTCACATTTTGGCAACGGTAAACAAACATGTGGCCTGTGTCACAGCTGGAGATGCACCCACACATGTTTTGTTAGCATATGGCAGCATCACATGCTGGGAATAATGTGTTAGTTTGTTGCCAAGCATAAAACCAACTGAAAGCATAAATGATTGTTACAGTATGCCAGTCTGTATTGATGATGCATCATCTGGACCTGCAATTGGGGCTTTTCTGTGAGGGCTCTGACAACAGCATTGGAAATGTCTAGATTTTCTATTTTAATAGTGAGTCAAACAACTGAACCCCTTGTGGACTAACGCCTATGGTACAGCGTATGTGGTAGTTGACATGGCATGCTGACATATCGGTCTCAAAGTGCCTAACATTCACCGTTATGCCTTCTTCATCAAGCTAATGAACTGTAAGCCAGGACTCACAATGAAGAGAAGCAGGTCTTCTCTTAAGTTTACACATACGTGTTGACTGTGAAATGTACATACAAATCCATGCAATACCTTAATTTATGTATACAAAAGTTAAGCATATTTATTGTCACAACTATATAATAATTTTATGAACACGTTTTTTTTCTGTTTTGTGAATGTTGTGCTTGCGGTCTTTGCTCTTGCACGTAACCTGTTGCCAAATTGAACTCTGCAGAGGGAAATCATAAAACTTGAATGCATACCGTACACCCTTGTCCATGCATTTGTGATCAATTCCATTGCAAAATAAACTGCTCATTTCAGGTTTGTCTAAGGAGCAGTCGTGCAAAATATCAATTCACACTTAACTCGGCTGAGACTTATTTAGCAGGGAACGAGGAGTCTCAGTGATGTCCTGAATCCAGTAATAGCTTATGTGTCTCCTCCGTCTCTAGCTGCGTTTAGCTTTGGGCAGGTATGCTGAACAAACATGCACATAGCTGTGGTCAGATACACGCCTGGCCCAGTGCTAGAGCCCGCTCAGAGATCTCCTTGTTCAGGTTGGGACACAGACACGCAAAGGGTTAACCACCCAGTCAGTGGTGCACTAACTGCAGAGGCCTTGTTCAATTAGTGAAACGGGACTGAGCTGATGGTGGCAATTTCTGTTAATAGTTCAGGATAGGGGACCTTATAACTGCTCATTGATTTTATTTGAGGTGTCTGGTTTATGTCAGATGTTTCTTTGCATGCAACTTTTTTTGGCAAACCTTTTTTGGTTGATGGGACAATTGACAAAAAAAACTATCTATAACCCCACATGGCAAACATGGCAAAGAAAGATAAGGTGATCGATAATTCACCTTTAAATTGCAAGTGCTAAGTGCAATATTTGTGAGTATGTAGTGGTGTAATATGGGACAAACACATTTCATTTTCCACAGCTTTCTATAATACCAACCGTGGACTACAGGGTTTCTGCTTTATTCTTCACTGAGTTTAGCCATTTTTTACAAGATGTGACTTGCTAGTAAATGTACCTGCAAGCTAGATGGTATACACTTGTGCTGAAAGTGTTCTGTACCATTCAGTTTCATTAAGGTTATTTCTGGCTGTTATCTATGTGGAATAACCCTAGGATAATGCCTTAACTCCAGAAACTACACTGCTGTATTTAGACAGATGACTCCTGCTTTTGCATCTGCAAAAGCACTTGACTGTATTACTGATCTGTATGTGAGTGGCATTATGAAAGGGTGAACTCTGGATCAGATGTGGGATTCACCCCTGCACTAGCTGTGATGCATCAACTGTGAATATGATATCAATGTGCACTTGCTGATACAACACAGACTGGTTGGACAGCTAGATATTTTGAAAATATTTTCTCCAAATACAAGTTCTAGATGGCAACAATGTGTGGGTGTGTTTTTTCCCCCTTTTCCAATACAATCACACATCGCTAAACCAAGGTCAAGTATGTCACAGTTAGGGATGTGTTAACAACCCTATTTTATGGAAGTTATAAAAGGCTTGTGATTGTGGCACGAAAACATTACTCATCCAGCCTTCTCGCTTAGTTATGGCAGGTTTATAATATACAGTACTGTAGTCACTATGACAAAATAGAACAGCAATGGTTTAATGGTTAATCCACCATAGGATAGGGAGAATATAAGCACTACCACTGACCCATTTTGTATATAGCTGTTGTTTCAGTGATCAATAAGGTAGATTTAGTCAAAATGACCTAAACAGAACCTAAAATGATCTATGTTCAACATTGATAAACATCAAAGCTTAAAGTTAGATCTAATTTGATCACAGAACAAACATGTATACATGATACATGTTTGATACATGAAAGAGTGTTAGGGTAATGCATGTTAATAGGGTCATAGGTTAATAGAATTCTGTATTTAAAACCAATTATTCATTACACAAAGTAACTTTGATTACATGGTTGGTTTTTAATAAAATAGAACTGGCCACATCAAATGACCCAACACACACATTTATGACAGACATTTTGATTACACAATTCAATATCTTTGAGCACACAGCATTACACAGGCGTTGTATGCAGTATGCTCCTTAACATGAAGTGGCAGTGTCATCCAAAATACAACGTTTTGCATATACTGTAGAAAGCAACCGAAAACATGTTACTAACAACTAACATGTTTCCATTTACCTGGCAGTGGCTTTGTCTTATTGGTGATTTCGTTTTAAACATTGTTTCTCATCATTTATAATCGTGTGCACATCTATCTAATGATGTTTCATATCTTTAGTCTCAAACACACCAAGCAATGTGCTTCTCTTATTTTCTTCCTTCAAAATCCTGTTTGGAAAATGGGAAACTTTTGTTTTACATGTTTTTCTACAGCCAGCAAAACACCACATAACCATTAGACAAAGGCAAATAAACAGACAAGTATACAGTAGGTTTCTTCATTAGTTTGAAACAATTGCTATATTCTCTACCGTAGGTTATTGTCCATTTCCTGCACATATTCATATATGGAATCCTCCATTTCATTTTGGTAGAACATACCATAGGGTAATTTATCCTGGTTTTTGAAGGCCTAAACATTAAGTCCCCAATGAGTTGCATTTTAAGTCAGGTGATTCGTGTCAAAGTGAAAGGTTTCTCAAGATCAAAGCCAGCAATGGTGTGCATCAGTGATTATGTGTCACAGTTGAGATGGGTTGTTTTTTTTCTCCATTCATGGTAAAATCATTGGTGCAACTTTACATCCAGGTATTTGCCTGCACTGCTTCTACACATGATCACCAAACAAGTAAAGCTTGTTCCACTTAGAGAAAAGGATTTGGTATATTGAGTCTACATTTTGTATCTAGTATCTTGTATGTTAGACAATGTTGCATTTAGAAGCTTCTACCAAAGCACTATTCATTTAATACTCGAATCACAATTGTGACTGAAAACTTACACAGGTGATTTTCATAAAGTACAGAAGTAAAGGTCTTTTCTGTTTCTGTTAATGTTTTTTTTTTTCTTTTTTTGGGGGGAGGTGATATAGAAGACATTTGCGAAAGTTGTTACTACAGCTTGATATGCTTTCACAACAACCTTGATATGCGCAATTATCCAGATATTAATTCTTCTTCATATTATGAGAAATATCTAAATGCCCAGCAATACCCATAAAGGCATAGCCCCCCGACACTACACAAATGTATTTCCAGTATGTCCACATCCATTTGTTATTATTTAGTATATTGTGTTGATTCACGTACATTTTGTGTTCATCTTTATTCATTGCCCAGGTATTATAAGGTATAAACAAATAAGAACCTAACTAAACAACTATGGTATTGCAAGCTGTCACATTCACTGTAATAATGAGGTTGTAGTTGTTACGACAACATGTTCAACATAATCTACTTCAGCAATGAACAGTAAGGCATTGTGTACGATGGACCCATTGAACTGCTTGTTGTTATGGAGTGCTGGAGGACTGTTATCTGCTGCAGTTACAATGTAACTGTGTGAAGCCATGTTGGCAAATGACAACGTTGTCGCTCACAATTAAACAACACGATCAGTTCAGAGACCTACGCCGCGGACCAATGAAACGGTGCGGAAGCAGAGGGCCAGGAAGCCGGTGCCTAACAGATCACCGAGGGCGGTCAGGTAGGGTATGCAGAAGTTGTCCGGGTCCAGACTCCGTCGCCAAAACACACGAACAATCAGGTCGGCCACATACAAAAGGATGCTCACCTGCACCAAGGTATTTTAAGATGACGTTATAAAATAAAAAATAATGAACTTCAATCCAGAAATCTCTATGTATATACATTATATGACATATCATAAAACCTTCATATTAGATAGAGATTCAACATTTTGTATTTAGCGTTGAATCAATAATGACAATAACACAATAAAAACAGAATGGTAACCTGATATATACCTGAAGTAGAGCAGCGCACAGGTAACAGATGACGAAGGTGGTGCTGATGGGAACCTCCCCTCCCTGGAGCAGAGAGATGGCGTACAGGAACACCAAATGACCGGGAACAACCAAGAACAGCAGGACCCGCGCCGACCTAGAGTTCACGCCTGGGAAACAGGGAAGAGAGATGCTGTACCTGCAGTACAGCGTTTGATCGACTCCTAGGGTCTGAGACATGTGACCTCATGCTGGTTTGATTAGGGGGCCAAATGATTATCACTGTGATGCAAACTTGAAACTGAAATGACTTTGACTGGCACAAAATGTGCCACAATAATAACATACATACTTTATATTTCGCAGTACCTTGGATTACCACTCAGCTGTAAAAGGCTGGAGTGAACCAAAGTACAATATGTGTTCTTAACTGGCTAGGTCACTATGGGATACATTCGTTTTAAACACCACCATGGTTTAAACATCCATAACAAACACACATGATGGATGTATGTATCAAAAATGCTAAGAGAACACTGAGTGACAATATTTGCATGAAATAAAGTATTAATAGGGCTGAGAGCAGCGGCCCTGCAGGTTTTAGAGGTCTCCCTGCTCCAACACAGCTGATTCAAATGAATAGCTCGTTATGATGACCAATTCATTTGAATCGGGTGTGTTGGAGCAGGGAGACATCTAAAACATGCAGGGCTGCCGCCCTCCAGGACCAGGGTTGGAAAACACTGCTCTAGAACATGCAGGGCTGCGGCCCTCCAAGACCAGGATTGGGGAACCCTGCCTTAGAAGGTGTCCTCTGATGCCTAGTGTATGATCAGAGCCATTACCTGATGAGAAGAAAGTAACGCATGGATTGGGCCAATGCTGCCTCATCTTATAAGGCAGAACCCCTGGCACAGTCCAGAAGTGGAGGTATGTGGAGATCCTACTAGCCTGGATGGCCACCAAGTTACCACCTACGCCTATGGACCAGGAGAGAGAACAGAGGTGGGATGAAGGACTGAATATCTGACTGATACCTATTAAAGATGGCCAAGCATATATAACTAATCACATTTGGTAGCAATTCTACAAATACAATTCAATTACAATTAAGACAATGTAGCTAGGCCTGTCACGTTAACTATTTTTGTTTGCCGATATATTGTCTCAGATGTAATTGCAATAAACTATATTATTGTCAGAATCATGTAAACAATGTCAAGTTAATTATTTTATTTATATAGCCCTTAATCACATTGCAGTCTCAAAGGGCTTTACAGCTTACATTTCACATGGAAACAAACAACCCCCTTAACCTGCTCCTCACAATGTTGTTCTGCTATTTGACATCAATTGTTCATTATGATTTGTTAAACCAATTTCAATGCTTGACTAAGTATTAAAAATATACCTTTAAGCGACATAAAATGAAAAAGAAAAAGGGAAAATTTTCGCATTCATTCTTCCAAACGTAGTTGACTGGAATTTTGCAGTCGTCTGGAAAAAAAAAAAATTTAAACTTTGAGGAAAACTTCTTTCACCTGTAGCTGTCTGCTCTGTGTGTGTGCGTGCGTGTGCGTGTAGCGCTGCCTGCGATCAGGCAGATGAGAGCACAGAAGAAGCGTGCAGAACTTTCTTATGTCAGCAACACGCATGTAAATACAACAGGCAATGTTATTGACGTCTGAAAAATGATTGAGGTCATGTCCATATATTGCACTAAAATTCAATATAGTAATGTTTGTGACAGGCCTACATGTGAGTACAATTACAATGATGCTCATGGATGCTTATAGCGTGCATGTATGCCAAGCATGCTGTGGATGGAACCATTTTAGGATTTGAGTCTGCTACCCTCACAATAGCTAACATCCTAAGCCGTCAGTGATAAGCCTGCTAGTTAAACATACTGATGTTGTAGTATTGTCCACAACCCCTGTATGCAAAGGACGCAAAACAAATAGCAGAAATGTACCATAACCACTTGATTTACAGTTTCATCCAGACTGAACTATTTACACCGAAAGTTAATTTCCACAGGGGACAGTAAACATTCTGTCTACTGCCTCTTCCCCGGGAAACAGTTTTGGCATTGCTATAGGACCATCAAGATTGTCAACACATTGGAGAGACTGCTGTTTTAAGGCTGCATGTAAAGCAGCTAAGATCTGGCAAGTGAAGACTACGGACGGAAGATCATGGTTTGAAGACTACGGATGGAAGACTAGGACTACATATACGAGAAGAGATCATTCTGGAAGGCTTTAAGAGCAGTACCACTTAAAAGCTATAATAGACTCATAAAATATTTTAGGGGCTATTTTATAAAGCTTTATTTCATGTAGCAACTAACAATCTGTTTTTGATCGCAGTGTGGTACTTTACCATGTTTTATAAACTGAACAACATCCGCCTGATTCTTATTTCTGTGGGTTTAAATATTCTTTTTTCAGTCGGTTGCAAGTTGAGCCTCTTATCTGACCTTCAAAGCCACCCTACTTTTTGCTGACAAGGAACCTGTACTTAATTGTTAGTGTACATCAAACACAAGTATTTACCTCCACAACATAAAGTACACATGTTCTTTAGCGAGTTGAAAGAGACTCGTGAGGACTTAATGGAACAGTTTATGCAAGGAGGCAAGGGAAAATGGGAAATTCAAAACAGATTTGTGATGTTAGCATTCTCAAAGAGGGGTAGAGAAAGCTAGAGAGACAGAGAGAGGGGGGGAGAGAGAGAGAAAGAGAGGGGGGGACAGAGACAGAGAGAGGGAGGGCATGGTAGTAGAGGAAATGAGAGAGAGAAAGAAATAAAAGTGAATAGAAACAACAAGAAACAGAGGGACATTATATAATAAACAGACAATGAGAGAGAATAGATGTATATTTCTCTGCAGTAGTATGTACTGTAGTAATACAAGGATGCTAGTTGGCTGTGCCAGAACTGCAATGGGTGTGAACCATTTGTGGTTTATACTGTTCTCCAGCTCTTAAAATTAGATTTAAAAACAAGTTTATACACACACGCACACTAGTTCACAGGCTGATTACCAATATTGACTGCTGTGTGCATGCAATATTCTTGATTCTTTTTTAATATTTTGATTAATTCAAGATAATTTTAAAATGTATGATATTATACTGGTTTTAGTTAAGGCAGTGCCAGAATATCCTTCTAAATAGGAGATTCCATTCAGTGTAGATATCACTAATATATATATATATATATATATATATATATATAGCCCCCACTTTGTGTGTTTCATATATATATATATTTACATACTATATATGTGTGTGTATATACATACTGTATATACACACAGACATACTGTACAATCTGTATGCTGACTTTGCCGTTGTTCCATCCCAGACAGCAACTTGTTATTTTGTAAGCATGTGTTAATTCAAACCACAACCACCTTTACTCAATTTCCTTCTGTTGCTCAATATCTATTGTGTCGACTGGAGGAATGCCAAGGGTGTCCAGTTACTGCACCTACTATTACTGAACTTCTTGTGGAACAATACAGTTGCATGTAATATGTTCAACAGACTTGTTTATTCAGAAAGGCCCCTTTCTTCGCTGTGTAATCACCATTCACCCCTGCACTCACCGTTAATCACTGGGGTGAATACAGCCATGCCTTCAAAGTTAGGATCACTAACAGTCCTGTCCAGTATAAGGCCTCCAAAGCTGAAAAGCAAAGGCAAGCTTGTGAGCCCATATGTTGCCAATTTACATGTACAAGCTACTGGGCCTGATAACAAGCTGCTAATAACCAGCAGTGGACAATTCATATGTTTTGCTGGTTGTCTAGTTCTTTTTAGTTTATTCATTTACTGTATGTGTTACATTTTTGCTTTATGTGCACTTTCTTTTGGCACTGCAAGTCACTATATGTACAGTACTTTATAAATACATTTACTTACATGCTAATAATTATTCCTCACATTGCTGTTACCAGGCTGTAAGTTGCTCCCCTTCTTTTAGGAAGCATGACTTCAATATATTTGAACCAGAATAAATGTAATCAGCATTTTAATCCCAAATGTGTAGGGTAAATATTAGTTTTTGGAAGCCTGGAAGCAGTAGTATGAAACAACATCTTGTATCGTGTTCAGAACATAAAAAAGTAAATGTTGCCAAATGTCCTGCCCTGTGTGTGTGCGCATGTGTGTGTGTCTGTGTGTGCGAGTATGTGTGTGTGTGTGTGTGTGTGTGTGTGTGTGTGTGCGCGTGCACATGCATACCTGCTGATGGACATTGCCACTATGACAGGCTGCCATCCTGAGTGGAGAACCTCCTTGATCTGAGGGCTTTTTATGGCCACGACCACCCACACAGGAATCAGAGCCATGAACACCACACACACCAATGGAGACAGGTACCATACATCTGTGGCGTGATGGGTAATACATAAGGACACACACACACACACAGAACACTTTCTGTGGTTTGAACCTTTGTTGAACTTTATGATTGCCAAGCTTTATAGGAAAGAGCAGATCAGGTAGTCAGCATAGACTGTATGAATGTAAACCTCCTCATCACTGCCCCCTTGTGTTCTAGAAATGTAAGATGTTTTTCAACAGAGAGAGAAGTCGTCATGCGGTAGATTGTGTATCAATACAACTCTAGCTGTATGGCAAGCCTTTTTAACATGTATTCTCCATAGTATCTATTCTTTAGATACTAGCATCTATTCCATTAGTTACTAGTATCTATTCTTTAGATACTAGTATCTCTTCCAATCAATAGTTAGTATATAATCCAATAGTTACTAATATCTATTATTTATATACTAGTATCTATTCGAATAGTTACTAGTATCTAATCCAATAGTTACTAGTATCTAATCCAATAGATACTAGCAATTGAATTCTATGGGCCTCTGCCGCTGAGATATCTACTTTTTGCTTCTGACGAGTAACTATTCCAATAGCGACTAGTATCTATTATTTAGATACTAGTATATATTCCATTAGTTACTAGTATCTATTCTTTAGATACTAGTATCTATTCCCCTAGTTACTAGTATCAATTATTTAGAAACTAGTATCTATTCCATTAGTTACTAGTATCTATTCAAATAGTTACTAGTATCTATTCCAATAGTTACTTATTGTCCAAATAATTCGCTGCAACTTCGCCAAGCCCACAGCATGTGTGTGAAGAAATCATTCAGAAAAATATATTTTTGGAATTGTAGAAAATGGTGCTTTATATTTTAGATATATATATTAGATCTTATTGCTAAACAGTGAACACACTGTAAGAT
>JAODUK010000022.1:197628-215369 GCA_027564635.1 Typhlichthys eigenmanni
TTTTACCTAGTTTTTCATTGTTTCTTATTTCTTTTTGTTTAATTGCATTTGTTCCCTTCATCCTTTGTTCAAATGTTCTTAACTGTAAAGCACGTTGAGTTTGCACATTGTGTATGAAAGGTGCTATACAAATAAAGTTTATTATTATTATTATTACTATAAAGTACAGGTCTCTAATCTCCAGTTTCCTTTTTAGTATTAATGATTGATTTAAAAAGCAGACTAAGGGAAAATTCACGGCGGCACGTAGGTCTTTATATAATTGATGGTCCCTGGCTCGTGGCAGTCTACCAGGTCAGCACTTGTTTGACAGCATGGTTTAAAGTGGAAAGTCTGAGCTAAGCAGCTTGTGACCAAGAATTGAATTGTCGTTTTATTTTATCCTTTAATACAAAATGGGAACGCAAAGAGCTTATAGAAATGCAAAGAGCGTAATGTCAGAGGTGGAAAATGGAAAGGTTAAGCATGTATTTTCTCCAACCATGCACATAACCCAGTTTTATATTTAATCAACTGAATCAGATGCATGGTAAAATGTGCTTCTACTGTCCAAACCTGTTTCTTTACCGGTCGGTGATCAATATGTTAAACGTGATCATGCTGTATCTCTCCATCAGCGATGAACATCAGCGCCTCTTCACAACGCACACTCTACATTGTACTATGCACTGTTAGTGCGAGCATTGCCACATTGCTGTTCTTTATTGGTCTTTGTGGAATGGGGAAGTGTGTGAGGCCGCATGTTTACGGGAAAGCCAGTGGTGATGGGAGGGGCTGATGGGAATGCACGTGGGTGGAAAGGTTAGGCTCAACTATTTGTTAAGTGAGACAGAAAGGCATAACCTGCAAAGTAAAGGCAGGAAACCCTTAATTACATTTGCGCACAATAATCGCATTTCTCGCCCACCCCCAATGCCCGAGGAGTAGCACTGTTACTGTGTCATTACTAGCAACCTTTTGGCAGAGCAGTCTGTTGTTCTCAGAGGGCTATTCATACCAATTACCTACTTGGCAAGTGCAGGATTATTCACTAAGGACATCCAATTGCTATAGGGGCTAAGAATGTTCTCTTTCATAATGCCAATAACATACCTGATATTCCTTTTCAAAGTACAAACATGAGTCACAAGAAAATGATTTATTCAATGCATCAATGCATTTCAAGACCAGGCAAAGGCAACTGCGTTCGTAGACTATGTAAACACATATATGCATTACAGGAAACAACAAGGACATTGATTAATTTATATTCGTGAGCATGTACTTCCTCCCCATATGCAATAACTTCTGCACTGACCGGCATCTAGTCCCATCGTCCCCTTTGCCCTGCATTCTGACTGTGTGTACATACAGTATGTGTGCATGTGCAGATGTCCCTCTCACTGATTGTGTTGGCCTGTCCAACACGACACAATTGGCTTGTTCTGATAGAGACTGTCCCCTTTCACCCTAATGATTCTGGCTGCGCCCGGCACAGTGGGAGTTGGTTAGTCAGCTAGTAAGCATGTAAGGGAGTGAAGAGGGAATGCCTTGGTGGGATGACCCACCGACATTCTCAGACATGTTACAGTCATATAAATAAACAATAGATGGCGCTGGATCGAGGTAATGCTACTGTTATCAACCTACTCCCAATTTATGAAAGCAATTGACATTTGCTTTGGAAGCAACTTGGACTTACCTTGTCTTTTTCTCATTATCATTAGAATATGACATCTGTTTTTATGTTACATGCATGCATTAAACCACCAAAACCCTAATGCTAACGGATCGCTACGGATCGCCAATGCTAATCGGAGCATAGAAATAACCTATATATGGGAGGCCTTTGCAGATAAAGGGGAAATAGTAACTTGTGGTTATAATAGTGGAGTGTGTTGCAGCATGAGAAACAACACAAAGTCAGAGGGAAATATCCTTTTTTGGAGGGCTTTTAGAGAATCTGTTCTTGTAATCTTTTCTTTCTCAGCCTCCCAGACATCATTTGCCCTATCACAGTCTGTTGCCTTCTTGACGAATTAGTCAAAGACATCAGGGTGAGCCCTGGAGCTCATATTACCCAGGAAACCTAACAGGCATCCTGGAGACAAACACAAACCCATATTGTGCACCGGGACTCCCACAATTCCCAATCAGGCCTGGGAAAAAGTTACTGAAAATTACTGAAATGCTGGAAGTTCAAACAAGGCGGATCTGTTATTTGGTCAACAGTGTAACTCTTAAGGGTGAGGCTCAGTTATGTTACAGCACTCCTCGAGCTTAAAATGCTGTGTTTATGAGACATAAGGGGGAGGGGCAGGGTACTGTTTGAGCCTATAGGCACAGTAAGCAGTGGTGAGCGCTACTCAACGCTGTTGGAGCTTCAAATTAACAATGCTACTGTAATGCTGCTTTCAACCACATGGTGAATTATGGACACAAATTAAGGAGTGTTTATTATACTCTTGATCCAAGCCTTCCTGCTCGATTTTCTCTCTCTGAAGAATAGCTGTTTTGGGTATCCCTTTTTGCAGAAAGTATAGATGCAAATGCAATATAAACAGTGGCATGGTGACCTGTGCCATTTGTTTCCTGACAGTATTTCCTGGCCTGTCTTGGCCTGTTGCTCATGGACAGTAGATGAAACCAGGAATGGCCATAAACCATGGGTTCAGTCGTGGTTGTCAAGAGTGTGCTGGGGTTGGGTTTAGAGCTGTCCGCCCTCAATCGCCTCCTCTCTTATTACTAAGTCTGAGTCATTCACAAAAATGTGAGAACAAAGTCAACACCATAACTGCCTTCAAGTGACTACAGGTTGAGGTGGAATGACTGGGTGTCTTCTCGTCTATAGCAACAACAATTTAGAGTCCACTAAAAAGACAGTGAAAACCTTTATTACATAATGACACAATTGATAAACCACACAAGAGCATAATAGTTTCATCATTTAGCAGACACTCGTATCTAACTGAACACAATTCAAAGTATCAAGGAGCAGGTAGGGGCTAGGCATCTTGCGCAAGGATAACAGATACTGTAGGCTGGGCAAGTCAACAATCCTGAGAATTCATCCTAACCACCAAAATGTACTGCCACACCTAGTATTTATTTGTGCAAGGGAAGATAGGATGAGAACATAGTTTACACAAACAGTAAAGAATGTAAAGTGTTTGGTTGCCAAATAAATAAAGCTGGAAAAACTAGGGAATCCAATTCCACATACAGTAAGTGGCTCATGTAATACTACAACATCTAATGGAGCTTGACAGCTTTCTTCTGGCTTATTCAGTTTCAGAATGAAGGTGCAGGATTCATTGGATGATCGTTGATTAATACATCAGAGAGCAATTGTTCACAGCTGAAAATGTTATTTTATTAAAAAGACTTTGACAAGCTATCAGCCATATATTCATACATTGAATTTGGAATGCTCTTTACTGAGTGGTCATGGCTGGGAATGTGTTGGAGCAAACAAATAAGGCATATGTAGTCCAAGCCTGCATGGACCAAGGTAAACTTTGAGCCAGAATGTTTGATGTGAAACAATGGAACTGCCTGGTGTGTGCCAGTGGTGGTAATGAGGACCTATGGTGGTAATGAGGACCTATGTGCAGGAATATTGTTGATATGATGGGTTTTTCATGACTAGGTTTGCATAACAGCACTCAAAACACAGACAAGAATGAATAAGGTAACATAGACAAATTATACAGCCCAGGGTAGAGGACAGGGTGTCAGGGTCAGTCACTTTCCAGAAGGCTTTGCTAACTTCGAGCTCAAATAAAAACATTATCCCTCAGTGGAGCCCCTCCAGACATCGAAACGTATTGTGAAGCAAAGCGTACTACGGCTATGTCGTTGTGAGCGGTGTATCAGAGTAAGCTAGCGAAATACAAGCAGACATTTGGTGAATTTGACAAAAAGTGTATTAGCTTACAATTAGCTTAGCTTGCAATAGCTGACTATAACACATACGGTATACTGATTGGGGACAGGTGAGGAAAATACACATGAAGGAGGGGAGACAGTGAGGATACCCACAGGTTGGGAGGGGAAGTGCAGACAGAGAGACAGGGACAACCCAGGAGACAGTCATGACAGATGTCACTGTGCCCTCATTTGTCAAATGTTACAGAAAACTCTTTAATAATTAATAATAATATTTTTTCCCCATATAGGCTATTTATGATAATGCTGTTGTTTGAGTCTGAACAAATGCTAACATGAGCAAACATTTATGAGAACACCACTCGTCCTGGTCAGCCTGGAGTGTATGAATTATACAATAAGTGCATATCAATGAGAAAGCGGAACCATTGCTGAAATCCGGAACCTTCTGCTATTCCAAATAGGAACAGTTCATTCTGACCTTTAGTGGAGCACTATGCCCTGAGCCATCCTTGAACCAAATGACCACATGTCAAGTCAAGTCAAGTTTATTTATACAGCCGTTAATCACATTACAGTCTCAAAGGGCTGTACAGCCTATATTTTACATGGAGACAAAAAACACCCCCTTAACCTGCTCCTCCTCCCAGGCAAGGAAAATCTTCCATTAAAAACCCCATGGACAAAAAAGGAAAGAAACCTTTAGAAGGGACCAGTGCCGAACTCTGGGGGACGCCACAGGTAACCTTATGGTAGTCTGAAGTCACATGACCCATTACACACATCACGTGTATACTGTATGTGTACTCGTTTGTGTTCGTTTGGAACCTTTTAGTTGTCGATGAGTAACATGACTATTACTGTCACAACACAATGTTTGCATTGTTTGTGATCATGGTCAATGGATAGTCTCGGAATTGTTAGGGGTGTTGTATATGTGTATAACCCACATACAAAAGTACTATATATGTATGATCTGAGCCACTTCATCTATATTTTGTTTTTAGCTAAGCTGCTATTTTAATATAGGTGTATGTATGGCCTACTGCTGAGGTCAATATAAGGTCAGAACTGTTGGTCGATGATACCAGCTGTCTATTGTTGTCTAAGGAACAAGTGTAATCCTAAATGTCATCAATATGTAGTGGTTGGATTACAGTATGTATTTTATATGCTGAATAAAGTGGTATGATTGAAATGTTTAATTTATAGCCAGGTCAGGTTTTTGCTACTGTATTTGAAACAAGCAAGAGCCAGGGCTTAGATCTATAATATAAAATAAAACATTCCTTCTGGGCATGGGTCTACTCATAATCAGTTACATTTGGTGAATGTTTTCATTCAACCATGTCACAAGGAACAGGTTGCCAAATTAAATGTTCTTGTTGAGTACCTGCAATGACAAAATACTCCTTTGCCAACATCTTTTTAAATCTAGTAAATATGTGTCCTTGTTCTCTGCTAACATTTTAAACTATGTTTTTAATTGGTTTTCTTTTTTTACTCATGCAGAACCTTTGCTAAAACAGTTACTTTAATCTGTGTTGTAAAATGCACTTTTCCAACTTGCATGTAGATCCCAAGACTGACAGCACATATATTGTGTAATAAAGTAATAGGCTACACATGATTCTTGACCCAACACACATTTTATATTGCTCTGCCTGTTCTGTGTCTGTGACGCCAGCAGATAGGCAGAAGCCAGTAAAACAGACAGACAGAGATAGGGGCAGAGAGTGATAAAGGAGGGCTTTTCAGGAAGTTCCACAGAATATTACTCAACAACTCCATTCAACTGTAACAGTTGGAACACAGTGCATGCGAGTTCTGCAACAGCTGGGTTCACTCTTTGCTTTCCCAAGAGGGTGGGTTGTAGTAATATTACGGGAACAAAAGAGACATGAGCCAACTATCTGTTATCATTGACGCAATCAGTCATTCAGGACAAATAACACACTGGATCAGCGGCAATGCTGCACTACGAGATTCAAGCACTATATCTGAGAACTCTAAAAGGACCAGTACATTATACCCTCTATATAACGTATATGATTATACTTCACACACCACAGTAGTGCTAATATAAAAGGGTAATAATGAACAGGTGGTTGATGTGAGAATATAAGGATGATCATGAAGAATTTATCAGTTAAATTCCATATATTTGTTAGCTGGTCTGCTTTGTCCTATTTTCTCATGATTCAATGTACAAAATAATTAATGACGTCCATGTACAAAATAATTAATGACGTCCATGCCACAGGACGAATGACTCACTGGCAGCATGCAAATGCCCACTTTGTTTTACTCTCATTTTAAAACAGGTTTGCATGGTGAGCTCCTCTGTACAACTGGAGGACATTTTACATGATTTAATCGTAATCTATACAGTAGAGGCTGCCTTCACAATACCTCTGTTGGTGTGAAACGCATAATACAACCAATGTTTAAGAACAAGAACTGAAGAAAAATGTTTTGCCCAAGATGAACATTCAGGATAAATGGAACATAATTGAATACTATTGAACGTAAACAGATATATGGTGTTTTGAGTCATATATAAAATGTCTGGTATGTTTTATGATTGATAGTAAAATTATGAAAAAGGTTATATTGATGTTATAAAAAAACTACTGTGGCTGCTAAAAGCTATAGGTACAAAAGAGATAGGTATAAACTATAAGTCAACAAGGAAGCAAAACCTATTTGAATCTTATTTAGCAAAACTTCAATGTCTTAAATTATTTATGATTTGGAAAAAGGAATGATATGGAGCTATAATAAATAAACATTCACTGGAATTATAACTGATATGAGGGTGAGTAGCTTAATCTATATATACATTGTTGGGTAAGCTACTATTTTAATACAGGTGTATGTATGTACGGCCTACTGAAAGACCTGTGGCAGGCCCGTTTGGAACAGTGATCACAGAGGTGGATTGTCCCGTTGTCTGTTTATCAATCACACCGAACAAGCATAGTCTAACGGTCTGTAGTTGTTTGGTGAATATACATGCCGGGTCTGTATATCTGAGGCTAAACAGCACCCTTGTATGCGTACGAGGGGGTCTTGGTAATGCCTACACTGAGGTTAGTGGGTACAAGGGGATATACAGCACCCTCGTATGCATACGAGGGAGGGGATATAACCATCCATAAAAGACATGTACTGATAACTTAACTGCTACTGGAATATGCACTTCTACATTCGACATTTTAGCAACATAAAGGATAATGTTTTAAATGATCTTATATTTATTTCATCTGAACCATTTTTATTTATGTATATCATTTCAGTATCATGTTATGTGTCTTTATTGTATTTCTTATCCAATTTAAAAAAAAAAAAATGTTATCTGATTCCTTTAAACATGTTTATTAATGTTGTTTCTATGTATTTCTGTATTTGTTTATGGGAAGCACAACTATGCATGTATTCCTTCTCTATAAAGCACTTTGAACTGCAATTATTTATAAAAAGTGAAATTAAAAAGTAAATCATAAAAATGTAAATCAATTATTATTATTATTATTATTATTACTGCTGAGGTCAATATAAGGTCAGAATTAATGGCTGATTATACCATCTGTCTTTTGTTGTCTAAGAGGAACAAATCTCATCCTAAATGTCACCAATGTAGTGGTTGGATTACAGAATGTATTTTATATGCTGAATAAAGTGGTTTGATTGAAATGTTTAATTTATAGCCAGGTCAGGTTTTTGCTACTGTATTTGAAGCAAGCAAGAGCCAGGGCTTAGATCTATAATATAAAATATTATAGATCTTTCTGGGCATGGGTCTACTCATAATCAGATGTTACATTTGGTGAATGTTTTCATTCAACTATTGTCACAAGGAACAGGTTGCCAAATGAAATGTTCTTGTTGAGTACCTGCAATGACAAAATACTCCTTTGCCAACATCTTTTTAAATCTAGTAAATATTTGTCCTTGTCCTAAGTTTTTAATTGGTTTATTTTTACTCATGAAAAACCTGTGCAACTCAGTCAAGCCCAAGTTACTTAAATCTATGTTACACCTTTCCAACTTGCTTGTACAGATCCCAATACTGGAATGTATTACAAAATGTCTCAAGACCCATGACTTAATCTCACATGAAATACAATCTATAATCATTGCATGAAAGGTGCTATAAAATACACATGTAAGTGAATTTTGACATTTAAAATGATACAAATGTAAGTGAAATTTAATTTCAAGGAGTCCGTTAAAAAAATATTTATTGAACTTGTATAAAAATAACTAACATAATTTACAATTCTAACATAAATGGAAGTCAAAACAATCCAAGCCACAACCATGCAACACACATTCATTCGATCCACTCAGCTCATTCTCAATTCATTCGCACCAACTGCAGACAATAAGTAACAAAACCAGTTACCATCAGTAGACGTTCAATGTTTCGATACATTAAAATGGAAGTGCTTTCAATAACTTTGTACACATTATTTACATTACATACACAAACACACATCTGCTCTTAAGAATGTCAAGCCATAATATGGCCAACAGCTAATTTTCTCTCGTTTAAATAATCTGTGGGCCCTTCAATATCTGTGGAATGATATAATTACCGAAATTCTCTTATAAATAAAAATAAATAATTTCCACAACAAACGTTGAGTGAGAGAAACAAAAGTCACAGCAATAATAAATATTGTTATTATTTAGTTCTTGCAACCCCCATCCAAAAATATGATGCATTGTTCGAGGCACGGTTGAAATTAGTTATCTGGACTTTTAAGAGCAGAGTATGTTGTATCTCGGTACTATATGGTTGCATTGCGTTGTGCATTCGAGTAGATAGTAAAGGTTGCCTTAACCTGGTGTGTGTGTAAACGGTAGGGTGTGGGTGAAGTATAGGTGTGTGGCATACAAGTGTGAGGTAAAGTCCAGTGTTTAATATCTTGTTTGCACAAGATGCTGTTGCAGCGAAGAGGTTGTCTGGTTGCTAATGACACTGTGACTACCAGTAGCAGTAGTAGTAATAATGGTAGTGACTGACGACATAGGCTTTACTGGTCTAGGCCCATGAGATGAAGTAGAGCGAAGCATAGAAACAAACAAACACAGAGACAACATAAAGCCGTTTAAGGTGTCGGCTTGCACATTCTGTTTTCAGAAATTCAAGTATTCTCAGGGTCCCTCTTCCACCCACAACAATCACACAGAAGGCACTTCTTTAAATAATTCTCTCTTGCCTTTCCCATTGTAACTCACTCTACAGCAACAGGGAGAGAGAGGCAGCAGGGTGCAGCCTAGCTAGTGGTTACATATCTCTTGACTGGTCACTTGCTGCGCGCACACACACACACATGCCTAGCTCCCTCTTCACAGGTGATGGCGCCATGGCGCTACACACACACGCGTACGTACGTACGTACTGAACTGGAAGCACTAGGCATTCCCACCTGAAGGCAGATGGATCCGTGCTAAACTAGAGTCCTGTCTGTGTGGTGTTGTGCAGCTAACTGGACTCCAGGAGGGTGTCTCTGTGTGTGTGTGTGTGCGTGTGTGTGTGTGTGTGTGTGTGTGTGTGGGGGGGGTCGGGCCTGTCGGCCTGACAGCAGGGCATGAGGTTTGTGTTGGCCCACAGTGTCTAGTCCTTCTCGTCCATCATGTGCAGCAGCAGGGCCTACACAGGCCCGCCTGCCTGCGTCGAGTCTCTTGCGTAAGTCTGGCTCCACAGCAGGGTGCCTCCCCTCCCCTCCCTCACTCACTGGGCCACGGCCACGGGGGCGAAGGCCGTGGGCTCGTGGCCGATGCTGTGCAGCCGGATCTCGGCGGGGCTCTTCTCCGTCTGCACCGTGGCGGGCACCGCCGAGGACGTGGACTTCTGCAGCCACGAGTGGTTGGCGACGTCTTCTAACGAGGGCCGGTCAGCGGGCCGCGGCGACAGACACCACTTGATCAGCTGCTGGCACTCTGGGGAGGAAGGGCGCAAGGGAGCGTCACACCACTGCTGCGCTCAGGGGAACCACCGCGTCACAATAAAAGCTCCCTCACCTGTGGAGACTCTCCTCCTGAAAAGGACCTGACCACGCGTGATCTCCTCATCACGCTCGAAGGGGATGTCGCCGCACACCATGTCGTACAGCAGCACGCCAAGTGACCACACGGTCGCTGAGTGCCCGTGGTAACAGTGGTACTTGATCCATTCAGGCGGGCTGTACACTCTTGTTCCTGTTGTGGGGAGGCACATGATATGGCTTGGAAATATTGCTATTGTATATAGATGTTTTGGTTCAGTGTTAGCATTTATAAAATCTGCATCTCTGTAATGTAATGTGCATAATATTACAATTACATTATTTATTGTCATAATTTGTATTTGTGTAAACATTATGGATTCTAATTCTGGATTAAAAACTTTTTTAACATACATTAAGGTATACTTAAGTGCGCTGGCCTATTTCTGTGTATTATCCAAACTCAAGTGTCAGTGAGTTCGACAAGGCGTGTGTGAGAGAACACACGTGACTTTGTTTACAAACTTTGAGTTGTAAAAGCTCTGCTTTCTGCCAGCGGAGGGCGCCAAAACAAATACGAATAAACTAGGTCTATGCACTGGGAAATGTCAAACGACGTCCTAATGTCTTATAGACTGTTACCAATTAAAGTAAATGGTGTAGAAATGTAAATGTTGGTGATTTTAAACCCTGTATGGCGATTTCAAAGCTGTACATGGACATTTATCTTACCGTCAAAATCGGTATAGACGGTGTCCTTGAGCAATGACCCCGACCCAAAGTCGATGAGCTTCATCTCTCCGGTCCGGAGATCGATAAGAATGTTTTCGTCTTTAATATCCCGGTGTACAACGCCGCAGTTGTGACAGTGGCGCACGGCCTCCAGCACCTGGCGAAAAAAGTTCTTGGCCAGCTCCTCCGATAAGGCACCTTTCTCGGTGATAAAGTCAAACAAGTCCTTGACGTTCTCGGGTCTCTCCATAACGATAATAAAACTGTCCGGGCGCTCGAACCAGTCCAGCATCTTTATCACACCACGGAACCCCGTCCCAACTTTTTTCAACAGCAGGATTTCCATGGGGACGCGTGAGCCATTAGGCTACAAACAGACACAGATACGCTACATGTTAATTTATTGCATGGATATCGTGATCTAATGCCAAAAGAACCCGCATTATTATTAACTGTTGGACTAGCTACCATATTTAACGTATATTGTCTTATAATATGATGAGATAAATTAAAGATGTGTTTCTTACCAATTCCCCCCACTCGGAAATTCGATCCTTTGATACTTTTTTGACAGCAACCTGCAATAGGAAAGACAGCACGACGTCAAACAAAACATCTCACATCGTAAAATTGCTGTGAAACAGAAAAATGGCAACCAGACTTGTCTAATAAAAGCCCACTCACCGGTGCTCCATCAGCTATTCTTGTTCCAGAATAAACGGTGCCGAACCCTCCGCTCCCTAGTACGCCACCCACCTGGTAGACCTTTTCGAAAGGCTCCCTCTCCTTAACTGTAAATAAATAACACAAAGAAGTCGACTGTGTGAGCAAACTATTTCAATAATACAATGCGGTTGTGTTCAAACGAAAAAGACAAGCTACTACAGTACAGTAGCCTACTGTCTGCAGACCTCCATAACAATCTACTGAAAATGCGTCTAACCTTGATGAAGCTTCGCCGGCATATCTACGGTGGAGATGTGGGCGAAAGAATTGAACTTCGTCAGCAGCATTCCTGTAAATCCACGAAAAACGACCGCCGGTTTTTCTTCGTCTTGAGTGATTTTATTCCTTGTTATTTTGTCCGTGATCCCCCGGTCGGTGATTTGCTTTCAGGCGCTTGATCCACGTTGCAGGAAAAATGCGGTAGGAATCCTATCATCCGGAGCAGCGTGTCGTCGAAAATCGCGTTTGATCCGGGGAAACGTGAAAAATGCGTATCCAGTGTTGGCTATTTCATATCAAAACCAAATAAAGAATGTGTTATTTACAACGTATTTTACACGTTTCGGCAACTTCGCTAATTTGAACATAAACAGTTCAACATACAACCTTGCGTAGCAAAGACACCGGCTCTTTGAAAAGGGCAGGGGAAGGACGAGTGTACGGATAGTAAGTGGGTGTCGCCACTGTCTCATACTTCAACCTTCACCGCCCACCTCTGTCTTCTCCGCCAATGGCAGTGGAGATGAGACCGCCAAACGCACGTCAGTCAAAAAACGAAAATAAAGCAAATGCAACCGGCTAGAATAGACGTGGCGGGAACAGAAACGCGCCAAAACTAGACCATTATGACTGCAGTTGGGGTAAATGCAAATCATTCAAAGCGCAGGGGGTAGCCCAGTACCCCCTGCGCGGAAACTGACTCACCGTGAAAGCAAAGAAATGTTATATTTGAGATATGCAAAGGCCTACAGACGTTGTTTATTTGTTTTATTTTCACGGTTAAAATAATAAAGTATGTATCTCATATATCTGCTTAAAATTAGAACTAGTTAAAAAATATGTAAGTTACATATTATATAGTTCTAATTATAAGCAGATGAGATCATGAAAGGTATAGTATCCCTCAAATAAGGTCTGTTTGCACTAGAAGTGGTTGAGAGGACAGATATGTCCTATAAAGCCTAACGAGATGCACTTTGTCAACACATTTCTAAGGCGGCTATTTACCTGATTATCTTCACATTAAAACACGTAGCTTTATTTGCTAAGTGTTGTCCAGAACTATAGTCTTTGTTTGATTTGCTGCCAAACAATAAGCCTAGACTCATTGCTCTTCGGAGAGAATTTGCGCATTCTTCTCATTCTTTCGAATTGGGTGGCCGCGTTTGCAATCGTTCACAGAGGATGTGGGAAACTGGAGATAAAAGACTTCCATTTACTCTCTCTCCCCCTCCCCTCTCCACCCTGTTTTTTCCCGCGCATGTTATTGTCTGAATGGCATCTCTCTCTCTCTCTCTCTCTCTCTCTCTCTCTCTCTCTCTCTCTCTCTCTCTCTCTCTCTCTCTCTCTCCTAGAATGCCCTGTCAGTTTAGCCTAATGTTATGTATTATTTTTCACCTTGGCCAAATTATATCACAACTTCTGTAATACAAAATAAGTAAATCTCTTAATGCATATCAATATCCATAATCCAACACAAATACAAAAATTAAATAGGCCTAATAGGCCAAAAAAAAAAAGAATATCTTAGCTTTTTTTGTGACTCTCAGGGCGAACATTAACAATGCATGACTCCTGTAGTTTTTACACGTTAATTGCCTGTTGTTAAACAAGTCAGTTACAAGGCATTGACGTCAACAGTGTATTTATCTGTATCATGAAAATAATGTTTTCTTTTCACATAGCTGTTCCCTTTGTAATCCATATGATAATAATCATGGCTTGAAGCAGAGGCATCTTGAATAATATGCCTCTCCCTAGTATATGTATGGAATAAGGTGGAGTATTCACACATGGACAACATTCCTGAATGGATTTTAAATAGCTGATTGTATATTTTACAAACAAGAACAGCTACTAATTAAGATTTAAATACATATGTATGCTATTTGGTTAATGTTGTCTGTTTTATTTCCAGCAATCCTCTAATAAACCCACAGCTCGTTGTCAAACCTCTAAAGCTGTTAGAAAATGCTTTATATACACAAGCATTCTAGTTAGTGGGTTTGGCTACAAAATCTGCATTACATGCACAGTATTTCCAAATGTGTCAGCATCCTCGCTTAGCACTGCACTTAAAATACTTATCCAGTATTAGTCTCAGAAGCTGCACATTATAACAGGCACTAAAAATATAATAAAATGAACCAAAAACAGCAAACTGATACACACAAGGGTGCCAAAATGTTCTCACTTGCTAACAATGGCGACATTTTTACAGTGCGTCTTGAGGCTTTTAAAAGAAAAGTCTAGAACATTGGTTGTCAAAGTTATTATTCAATTAACTCAAAAACGAATATTGTTTAGTTAGTGGTCTTTCTGAATTAAGTCCATATTCTTGCTATACACAATTTAGCATACGCCTGTCTTTAAAGGTATTATGTTGAACAGAATTTAATAATTCTAACCCATCCTGCTCCCATTCACAAATCTTGGTTAACATTTCTCAAAACAATAATAGGAATGTATAAAACACCTAGATCTCTACTTTAAGTTCTCAGTCCTTGGCTGCATTGAGTTTGCTGAAAATGACAGTGACCGGAGGTCTGGGTAATGGTGGGGCTACAGCGATGGCCGCACCTCTCAAAGGCCCCAGATAGCTCGTCCTGCATGATCAGCAGGGATCCAATGACAGCAGCCCAACAGTACAACCTGTCAAACGGGCTACAGCTGTAACTGTCTTTTATTAGTCGTCAGCATCAGCTGCTCTGCTTTTAAACTCCAGAGGGAGAAGGTTTAGGTTTACCAGTGGGAAGGATCTGCTTTATCTGCATTTTCACATGGAGGCCTATAAGGAATGATCCTGTACTTGTTGAGGATGGTCTAATAGAGACACAGTAATAAAACATTCCGCAGTAAAAAGTGACCTGTCAAATTAAAACTCAATTGTTAGTGAAGGGAAGTGTTGATTTTTTATTTAAGATTGTAACTAAATATTGAAATACAAGTCAAAATGTACGAATACATCTTTAATGTTATTGTTGTGATTATACGAAACAGAATATCAGTAGTGGTAATAGTGTGTGTGGATGGTGGGTTGTACGATGCCCACATACTGTAGTTGTCCCATACATTTAGTGTTTATACATTTGTAGTTTTGTTTGTTTTTTCAAAGAAATATTAGCCCTGCAGGTTATTTGTGAATTCAAAGTTGTTCTTAGGGATGTACTTACATAATAGGTTGAATTCGTCAAATTACTTCTTCTTTCTGGGGAAATACAAACAAGCCACAGGAAGGTTTCATCACTTTAACAAGGACATTGCTCAATATTAATGTCGGGAAAAATTGTTCTTAAAAGCCCAGTATGACGATTTTTGAGCAGCAAACAACCAAAGATTTGTTTTGGCAACTAATTCTTTTCTTATTTGGAATGTCTTCAAATACATGGGCTACTTATACTTACTGTGTCCACAACAACAGGTAGATTATATGTCCACTATACAGTATGGCACTAAGATAATAAGTATAGTCACTGTATGGCTGGTTTATTGAGATATTTTAAAGCTCCAAGCAATGAAGGGGCAGCAAATGATTCACAGCCAAGACATGTAAACACACACACATTTTATATAATGTTTATAGACACTGT
Organism: Typhlichthys eigenmanni; assembly: GCA_027564635.1. Lineage (NCBI taxonomy): Eukaryota > Metazoa > Chordata > Actinopteri > Percopsiformes > Amblyopsidae > Typhlichthys > Typhlichthys eigenmanni. The sequence continues at coordinate 212,759 of JAODUK010000022.1, forward strand.
TAAATTCAGATATGGCAATATCTGTTTTGTGAAATATTTTATTTCAATAGATGTTGCGCAGTATACCTTCCCCACAAGCCTTGTCATCATTGTGAACTTTCTATAAACCCTGACACCACCCTCAGAAACAAAGCTGTGAAATCAACAATTTTACTTTGAATTCTAGCCTGAAATAGAATTTGTACTACAACTGAGCTTTGCAGGAATCTCACTTTCTCTCTTTCTGTTCAGTGGATATACAGAATAAAAGCTGTTCACACTGATAACACTTCATCCATAAATCATTAGGGGACAGACAATCACCTGCTGCCATTCTGTAAGCAGTAGGAAAAAAATGTAGGTGATGTTAACAGAGACTTATAACAGAAGGGTGGATGGTTGTGAACAGCCAAACAAAACAGATTTATAGTTTGATAGACTTTGCAAGAAGCTAGCATCACAAGCAAGGTTTAAAGTGTAACTGCACCCCAGCGCTGAGCCTGATCCACCCACTACAACTTTGAAAAATGCATCAAGGAGCTGAGCGAGGGGAGGGGCTGAGAGGGGGACCACCATTAACATTAATGTTAACATTTAAATTTGATGACAAATGAGCGTACTAAGTGTACCGGTGAAAACCAGCCAGGTCCTGGGGTGAATTTTAATGACTATGACGTGTAGTTCTGTTTTATTTTAACCACAAAATGCAGATTTTTATAAGAACGGAAATTTGTCAATAATAACATCAGCATTGATGTGTCTCATCACAGATCAATCCTATGACTTTGTTTACAGTGCAGTTACACTTGAACTAATCCAACTTGTATGTGTAATATACTATTTTAAAAGACAAATATAATATGCAAACACAGAGGAGGTTGCTGCCATCTAAGGATAAGTAGGCCTACACTATTAATGACTAATGCTATCTGCAATTTTGACTCGATAACAGCAGGCTAAATCTTTATAGTTGAGATTCAAAGACACTATAATGTACAAATAATCTTCAACGATGGCAAGACATGCGTGCGCCACAGCTCCCGCCCATATGCAACTTTATGGTTTCAAATTAAACGGTAATAAAAATAAGCTTTTACTGCCTTAGAGGATGTCGAAACATGTTGAATGGCCCACCAAAGATGGCCAACGACCTCCACCGTTCACCTCCCAGCAGTGGCTAGGCTGCTGTTGGCTTGGTGGATTTCATCTTTAATTCGGACTCTCTATTGTTATCATGCTTCCCCAGCCCCCATCACTTACATTTGACAAGCATTGGGGGCCTGCAGAAAATGGAGAGAAGCCAGGTGTCTAACTAAGGTGTATTTGCCTTGACTGTGATTGACAAAGATTACCCTGCAATTATAGAGGGGCCATAATACTGTCCTGCAGCACAGCAGGAGAAGCAGCCCATGCTCCTGGCCAGACAAACAAAGACTGCCCATGTCACTTATGTTGAATGGCATGCTAGACAAAGAGGCGCTGAGTGCTATCAATAGTTATTAGTTCAGGCTTAACGCACAGGAATTCATTGATTGGTGTAACAGGTAATAAACAGGGACCCATTGTATTGCACTGTGACCACTGGTCACCATTTACAAAGAAAATATTTAAAATGTTCTTTCAGTGTTTTTGATACCATTAATAGTGATCAGCATGCTATTTAAACAGTTTAACCTAACCATGGATATGTATGTGTGAGAAGAACACTACGGCTGGCAGCCATTAGCCCCCTAGGCTTCCACAGACACACACACAGTACAGTACTGTACATACGTATACAGGCTGCACATTGACAACATAGGAACACAAACACACTAGCCTGTCATGCCTCTACATTTGGGAGCAGTCTCTGTGCTCACCTCCAAGGAGGAGGATGCTTGTATGTGCTGTGAATGCTAGGTGGGTGGCTGCTTGGTTTTGTGTGTGTGTGTGTGTGTGTGTGTGTGGGGGGGGGGGGGGGGTAATTAGGCAAACCAAATGTATTATTTTTAGGAGCTCCACAGAGTAAAAAAGAAAAGGTACCCCCACCCACCCCCGCCCTTACCTCCAGGCCCTTCTCAGAGGTCTTGACCAGTGGGGGCCCATGGGATCAGCTACCAGGGACATCAAACAGAGAGCTTTGTGGGAAAGCTTCCCTCTGAGGGGTCGCCATGGGTCAGCATGTTAGCGCAGGTTTGGTTTGGGGTCAGAGGTCATTGGCATACCTGCCCGGGACCACTCAGAGCTGCTGGGCCAGGAAATGATCCCCACTTGTCTCAATTAAATGTTCTACTATAAAGGTTTGTTTGTGGCTGTTGTCCTTTGGCAGAGCCTTTGACCCTGTAGCTTCCGTACTTTACTTCCTTCCTTCGTATGTCTTCATGCTGACTTATACACATGACAAATAATACACGCTGTACCAATAAGAAACGCGTGTTAGAGTCACACTTAACAAGACGTATGGCTGTCATGTAGCTAACGCTGGTCTCTGCAGGCAGAATGTATAGTTATGAGGGTTTGAGTAATCAAGTAGTTGCAGATAGATGTTAGATATGCAACTGTGGTGGTTGTAGGGGGAAGGGAGGATTGGAATGTGAGCCACTCAGAAGTTTGGGGGGGGGGGGGGGGGGGGGCCTGGGCTTTTTGTTAATTT
>JAODUK010000022.1:237562-265062 GCA_027564635.1 Typhlichthys eigenmanni
TATTTCAACCAACTGTTTTATATCTATGTATTTGCTATGTAAGATGTCCTTGAGTGCTCAGAAAGGCGTCCAAAAAATTAAATGTATTATTATTATTATCATCATCATCATCATCTTTGGGTTAACCATTACTCGGGCAATAATATGCTGACAACATTTGTTGTGTTGAGTGTTTTTCTGTTGAAGTGGTACGATGATTGGCCACCATAAGCAGGTCCCAGCGAACACGAACACTGCTCAAAGGTGCGTGTCATTTTGTACCTCAGATTGGCATTCAAACAGCTTTTGCTTAAAGTAATCCCTGTAACCTGAGGGATTTCACAGTGCTGGGAGACTGAAGTCATTCTGTGTGTGTGTGTGCGATGTGGCAGCTGCACATGCATTAGGCAACAGTGCATCTGCTGTGCATCAAGCAGCGTGCGTGCGTGCGTGCCACTCACAGCAGCAGCCGTGTCTGGATGTGGGGCCAAGAGGCCTGCAGACGGGGGTCGCAGTACATCCTGAACAGCATCCTCAGGCTGCAGGCCAGGCTGCTGGTCTCCTGCTTCAGCAGGTTGGGCTTGGACTTCCCTTTAAAGCCTGCCACAGAGACAGGGTACAGATGATCTGCATGACAGGTGCTGCACGCCTAACCGGAGAGAACATCACCTCCTGTGACCGTCCACGTGCTGCCAATAGCGTTTTAAATGGCCACACACAGTAGCACTATTAACCATTCACTATATAGGTGTAAGGGGAAAACCAGCCTACCCAACCATTTCCTGCGTACGCAATGTTGATACATGAGGCCCTAGGTCATTTCAGTAAGCCATTTGTCCATTGGAATCAAACGTGTACAGATTGCATGGGCCAAAAGGCGCATACAATAGTGCTGCAATCTAGGGTTGCATGATATTGATCAAATGTGATATTGCGATGTTGATAATGAAACTTGCAATATCGATATTCATTTTGATATTTTTTAAACATAATAAAAACACAGAGGTTATGGGAAAATGCATCAAAATATATTCATAACACATCAAAACAACATGTTTTCAACTGACTGGTACTGGACTCGTACAACAGTAATTCCAAGATACGGAGGAGGCATTCATTTTGGCCACTGTTTCCTCTTCAATTCCTGTTATGTCATTAGCTTCCTCAGGCACACATCGTACTTTTCTGTCTAAATCAAGCACAACGGATGCATATCTCCACAACATAAACTGAACATTGCAACATTTTAGACATGATACTGTATTGTGCAACGTGATACTGCGATAACGATACTGCGTCGATATATTGTGCACCCCTACTGCCCTCTTCTGCCAGCGCTATTATAGTGGAAAGTGTGTAGCGATCACTGACCTGGTGTCACAAAGAGACACCAGCTCATAAAGAGCATCAGAAGTGCAAATACAAAAAACACGCATATACAAAGATAATACAGAAACACAACGTATCCCCAAAAAACATGTTACTTCTATCTAGTGGTGTAGAAAACATTGCTTAGGACACTCTTGAGTAGAATAGTAAACAGATTGACACATGGAAAGTAGTCTCATTATAAAACATTTAACGAATAGTCTTAAAACGAATGTACGTATTGTCCGTCCTAGAAGTGCATTTACCAGCCCTCCAAAGTGCCGTTCTCTGCTCGTTATTGGAGTTGAAGTCCTTGGCGAAGGTGTGGGACTCCAACAGGCAGTCTAGCAGCTTGAAGAGGTGTTGGGGAGACAGATGTCTGTACATGCCCTGCTCAAGGGCCAACTCCCCGCAGTCTGCCTCCGCCTCCTCCAGACAATCCCTCTGTTTAAACAGAGACACAGCAGTCAGCTTTAGTTAGTAGCCGGCTACTTACACCTTACAGTATGTACAAAATACATTTAATAAATCGCTTCTGTAATACATACATGCATACAGTACATACAGTATATTGTTGCATATCGGACATTTATGAAACAATGTCTATTCAGGAGAACCATTTATATAGATACATGTATGCATCATTTATTGGACATCATTATTGGATATAAATGAAATCATGTCTACTCAAAAATTATTGGACATTAATAATGAGTAGTTGTATAAAATGGCAATTATTCTACCTGTGTTAAAACTACTCAGCTAAAGCATACAATTGCAAGTAATTAAACTGTGTGAAACTGCATGTGTTTTAGTTGCGCATAAGGAATAGCAGAGTTAAATTGCATATTGATGTGTGTTAAATTGCATATGTTCAAACTGTGTGTTAAACCGTAAGGTGTCAGCTAGAGGTCAATTCTGCTTATTTGGTAGAAATTAAAATGAGAAATAGAACATGTTTGTTGATCAGGAAATGGTATGAAGAGGGGATTACCAAGAAACAGCAGATAGAGGTTGGGCGTTGCTAGCGTCCTACATAGGCGTATCAAAGAAGGCAGCTCATGGTTCTTAGCTCCTAACTTTTTGGTTGTGTAGCTTTTTATTTGACCTCTCGGATAAAGAGAGGGCTCCAGCATTATTACAACTTTAATAAAATATTAGGAAAATATAGTAGCCTCGTTTAGCAAATAAACGCTGTACATTTTTATACTCTATAAATAAATGGACAAAATCCACTTATTGATTGGGTTCGTTTAACCAAGCAAGTTTGCTCCCTCCGGGGTTTAATCTCTGCACCATCTCCACTGACGGGTGAAGACGCTACCCCTGGTGAGAACAACAAGGATTCCTGAGAGACCCTCCTTTGACATCCACCTGTGTTCGAATTTTACATTTTAGAGACGTCTAAAGTCCAGTAAGGACTGGTGTAGGACCAAGCCAGCATAAAGCAACTCGAGATTGCCGTAAGAATGCCTCCGAAGGTGTGGGTCGTCTGGTGCTAGAGGGAGGCGGGCCTGTGAAGGTGGTGCTGGGTCAGATCTTCGTGAGAACCGTTGGCCCGATCAGCTCTGGAGCTCAAAGTGAGTGGACACCCACGGAATCCCTTTGCACTACATTTCATAGGGCAGGAGGGCTGCCTAGGCAGTAGTAGGTGTTCTAGGGGGCCCTTAGCCCCCCTGAGATTACTGAAAACTAACTACACACACACATATACAGCAGCTGACCTGTGCAGCGGCCATATTGTCTGCATCCTCCTTCTTGCTAGTAGCCGGGTAAAAGACGATGTTGTCAATGGTCTGGATTAGCTCCAGCTGCACTACACACTTTATCAGCAGCCCTGCAAACAGCTTCTGGTCCGACACGCCTGCAACAAAAGGCAGAATGAGCACTGTGCTACGCAGGAGCTGCTCCTGTAAAAGCTGGACAATGCAAAAGGCATGGGCGTTGTCGTGGTTTGCGTTGGTTGTGTCCTTACGAGCGTTGCTTTTGCCCTTCCAGGTGTCGTCACTGGACATCTGACTGTATGCTCTTTCCGACAGAGCTCTGTCATAGCTGCTTTGCGATTGGCTGTCAAATTCGATGTCCTGGAGACCCACAGACACTTATTGTAGCGACTTTCATACAAGTTATGGCTCAGAGAAACAGTGTCACATGTGCAAAGACAGCTCCACCTATAGGGGTACTCCCTGGTTTGTGTTAAAACCAACAGGTTTATTAAAATTATGTTACGGTTTAAAACGAACAGAGCCCTTCCTGCACCTGTGTAATGCATGGCAGGCCCTATATGTGCTTCAACATACAGTGCGGAGGAATGTACCCATATATTTCATAAACAAAATACTAGCAATACAAAACATAGAAAACACTTTTGTACTTAACCTTACTTACTTAAAAATTTAATTTCCTTATTATGTAGACATACAGTACATCATACAAGCACTCTTTGAACTGCTTAATTATGTGGTAAAATTAGATTAATACTCTTGAGGCAGATTGCCAAGCAGTCGCTGTATTGTTTTTGGAAGTATTAGTCAATGTTTTCTATATTTATTTATTAAGTAACGTCCTTACTGTGTGCTTGCCATCACTGGATTCCTCTTCCTGTCCAGCTGGGCGCCATGTCAACAATCTATGAAAAGCAAATAAAGTACACAGGGATCACATGATGTGCCATATATGGTCACGGCATGGCCATACATTAAAACGTGTCTGCCGTGTCTAATGACAAGCCAGTTCTATATTACAGGAGGTGAGAATGAAAGCCCACAGCTTTACCACTATGTTTTCCTTCATCCTCTAAGAGTGAATTGAACCCCTGGTGCTTTATATTGGTGCGGCCACGTACGCTTGAGGGCTGGTGTTCTGGAAGATCTCCAGCATGCAGGAGCATGTGATGTCCCACACCTCAGGGCTGAACTTCTCCCCATTCAGAATGACTAGGTTCTCCAGGCAGTTGGTCCCAGACCGCGCCAGCTGTTCATTGTCTGGGGGGGGGGGGGGGTAGATATGGGGCTATTGATGATAGGTGTAACTGCATGTTTCTGATTGTTTTAGGCTAAACCTCCAAGAGAAAACATAGGTCCTACTACAGTGGTGCAATATGTATGAGCCACACATGGAGAACCACATTATTTGTTTAACCTTTTTAAAAATGAAGGGTGGAGGAAGAAATGTTGTGTTATTTAGTCATCTAACCTCTAATCTCATGGAATAATCTCCATATGTGCAAATTACAAAGTGTAGGGGACACCTCACTTTTGTGGTTAACACTTTTTATTATCGTTTCTGGTGTGAAATACCTGAGAAACCCACTCCCACACTAAGTGACATACTGTCTGCTCTTCCCCCACAGAACTATGTGCACACAACTGCACTTTTGGACATTGGGACATTTCACATGCATCTTGCAACAGAACCTAATATATACTTCTAATTCCATTGGCATTTGAAGTGACCGTTAGTATTATGCATGTTGCTATGTATATTGCTAGCCACACTAATAGAAGCCACCCACCTTGTCTGACACACCAGTGCAGCTGTGTGAAGATATCTGCTAGCAGGATCTCACTGAGGGGCTCGTAGAACTGGGTGAACACGTCACAGATGGCGTACAGTGCATGGTTACAAGTTGTCGTCATCCACTCGGTTTTCTAACACAAACACACACGGGGCAGGTTAGTGTCACTCAAACATCTGTCAAAACGTCAACCTCCAAGTTAACCTCTGAACTCTGACCTCCGTCTGTTGCTCGGGGAGCTTCATGTTGTCGAAGATGCGGAAGACGATTCGGAAGAGGTCGTGCCACCAGTGCTTCTCAAACGTGTGGCCGTAACTCTTCATAATCTCAAACATCACTGTAAGCCCCCTAGTGGCAGCACAGGAAAAACAGTTAGCAACCTTGGCCTTGCACTGTGGTCTTCTCCAACCAAACGTCAAGAGCATGGCTGGACTGGTAATCTGGCATACCGGGCAATTTCCTGGTGGGACAACGCATCACTGAGGACGGCCAATATAATTTTTTTATAAAAAATACAAAAATGTCCCATAGACATGGACAGCGGTTAATAAATTATACCGACACTAGGCGCTGACTCAATCAGGTCTCTATCTAAGCCCAATCCCTCCTCCTCTGAACTGTAGTTCTTGTGTCAGACGCCAAAAGATGCCGATAGATGAGGGTATGAAAATGGATCAACAAAAGCGGTGGGGAGAATTAACAATAGGCGGCTATGCTGCCAAATGTACAAAAATAACAGACATGTTTTCCACAGGTGTCACAGATTCATTCAATATCTACAGTACCCCACAGTATGCCATTGGGAGGAGGAGAAGTGGCTGGCCAGTGCCAGGTTTGAGGAGCAGGCTTGTGACAGGGGAGCAGGAGCAGGAGGAGATTGCAGTTGAAGCCATAATTGAATCATTTAAGATATCATTTGTTAATGCAGTCAAAATCTCGGCACACTAATTGGCATGATGGTGCTAAAGACATTTTATCGGCATTGCACTGGCAAAGACCGCTTTGCTGAGTGACCTGGACAATCATAAAATGAAATATACACTATATTGTCAAAAGTATTGTGACAGGGACACCCATCCAAATCATGGAATTTAGGTGTTCCAATCACTTCCATGGTCACAGGTGTATTAAATCAAGCACCTAGGCATGCAGACTGCTTCTACAACCATTTGTGAAAGAATGGGTCGCTCTCAGGAGCTCACTGAATTCAAGCTTGTGATAGGTTGCCACCTGTGCAATGTCCATTTGTGAAATTTCCTCACTACTGAATATTCCACGGTCAACTGATTGTATAATAACAAAGGGGAAGTGATTGGGAACAACAGAAACTCAGCCACGAAGTGGTAGGCCACATAAAATCACAGAGCGGGGTCAACGGGGGCTGAGGCGCACAGTGGCAGAAGACGCCAACTTTCTGCAGTCAATAGCTACAGACATCCAAACGTTGTGGCCTTCGGATTAGCTCAAGAACAGTGCGTAGAGAGCTTCATGAAATGGGTTTCCATGGCTGAGCAGCTGCATCCAAGCCTTACACCATCAAGTGCAATGCAAAGCGTCAGATGCAGTGGTGTAAGGCACGCGCCACTGGACACTAGAGCAGTGTAGACGTGTTCTCTGGAGTGACGAATCACGCTTCTCTGTCTGGCAATCCGATGGACAAGTCTGGGTTTTGGTCGTTGCCAGAAGAACGGTACTTGCCATGCATTGTGCCAAGTGTAAATTTTGGTGGAGGGGGGATTATGGTGTGAGGCTTTTTTCAGGAGTTGGGCTTGGCCCCTTAGTTCCAGTGAAAGGAACTGTTAATGCTTCAGCATACAAAGACATTTTGGACAATTTCATGCTCCCAACTTTGTGGAAACAGTTTGGAGATGGCCCCTTCCTGTTCCAACATGACTGCACACCAGTGCACAGAGCAAGGTCCATAAAGACATGGATGAGCAAGTTTGGTGTGGAGGAACTTGACTGGCCTGACCTCAACCCGATATAACACCTTTGGGATAATAAGAGCAGAGATTGCGAGCCAGGCCTTCTCGTCCTTTGGTACCTGACCTCACATATGCGCTTCTAGAAGAACGGTCGTGAGTAAGCTGTCGGACAGCTGACTCACACGGCTCTGGGCTGACTATAACCAGAGACGACGAACGTGTCATTAACAATAAACGGGAGAAATCGGAAAACGGCAGGATATAGCTATCTGATGGTTTCAGATTCTCATTTAAATCTAGTAAGCCTACACATTTAAAAAAATATATATATATATATAAATAAATAAATACAACTGTTTACTGTCTGCAGCCGGTACATTCCCACGATGAATGCAGTGATTCTTGTTTATCCGACAGTGTGGGCGTAGCAACCTATTTCGGCCTTCTGGTTAGTCAGATTGCCTGTCAATCACACTCTGGCGAAAGGTGTCTAATTGCATACAAAAGGTCTATTACTCCTATCTGAATTAACATAAAACAATGCTGATGATCTATTAACTGCGTAAACCTTATAAAATATTAATCATTAATATTTGTATACTTAATCTGTATGAAATTAAGTTTGCATCAAATTAAATAAGATCCATATATTAACTTAATACAATAATTATACATTAATAATATAATTTAATCATATCATTTTAGAAATGTGCTCATTACCAGAATGTTTTTTATTGTACATCTTTGTCAGGAAATTCCAACCATTCAGGACCTGAATAAATCATGTTACAGCTACACTGAGTAACATCTTTCAATTGCACTTTTTCCCCTCACATATTAAAGTATATTTTAGCCATAGCTCATGATACATGGAATATCACTTTGTAAGAGCTAAAATGAGTTTTAGATGCACATTAAAACCTAAATAGACTATTGACATATATTTGGGACAGCAAGTATATTGTATTGGTAGATGCTTTCCACTGATTGTGGTGGGCCGGCATCCAGGACAATAATTTCAGGGCCAAATTGTTGTCCCAGTGCAGCCCTGGTCAAGAGGGCAATCAATTCAATGGATTTATTGTGCAGTACCCAGACTATTGAAGCTATTGCCAGATTTTCTATTACAGACATTCTACAGTTCATCAGCTATCTGAAAATAATCTAAACCACTGATGACTCAAGTAAAATAAACATTTGAGCCAAAGGGTTATTTCCTCTGAGTCAATCAAAAAAAAAATCCCCTAATATATAGCCAAGTAAATTTATTAAAACTAAAGCGGAAATTTTGTGAGTGTGTGATAGATAGAAATAGAGATAAATAGATAGAGGTATATAGAGATAAATAGATAAATGGAAAGAAATAAAGAGAGAGATAAGATATATTGATAGATACACAGATAGGAGTGGAACTTCTGCTTGTGAATGTTGGTTCCGCATTATCCTCAGCTATCCTCACACCATACCATGTAACTGCATGCACCGAACCGTAACAGTTCGATACGTGTGTGTGTGTGTGTGTTAAAGGTTAGTTCACCTTGTTCTGACATCCAGCTTGCAGCGGTTGATGATGCAGGAGAGCTCAAACAGGATAGGAAACCAGCCTCGAACCCACACCCGGTCACCGGGGGCAACATTCATGTCATCACTGGTGTACTCTCTCAGGGCCTGGACAGAAATATATTTAGAGCAGCTAATAAAAACTACTGTACAAATAAGGTAGCACACATCCTTTTGATAGATGCACCTACTCTATACGCCACCTAGTGGCTAGAATGAAGGTCCCTACCTGTGGCCTGTCTGAGACGTATTTCGCACAGTGCCGGATGAGTCTGATGGCCTCCATGCTAGTGTCGGGGAAAGCAGCGTTGCACACAAACTCCGACAGACACTTCACTGCATCCTGGAAGGAGTCAATGGCCGCTGCAAAGTGCTGCTGAAAGGTGTTCACTGAGGAAAAAAGGAAAAAAGAAACATGAATAAAATGACATTTGCTTAGATGTTTAAGCATGTAAATAAATCAACCGAACATGGGAATATTGAATATTCTATTAGAATTATGTAACATTGCCAGTAGCATACTCATACAAAAAATATAAACATAAATAAAGCTAATTAGCTAAGAATCCAGGCCTAGCAAACACTTAATAGAGCCACCATGACAGCCAATGGCAAGCATCCAACACACCTGTTTTATAGCATGCATGACAACTGTCGCAGTAAAGGCCGGCTGCCAATTACGTAAGTAGCGTGCCTTGTAATGCGAACACAAAATTGTTAACATTAAGAGAACGGTACAATGACAACTTATTATAATCACATCAGGTTTGCAATGATACATGCCCATGTTTTCTGTAAACCGGTAGAAACTTGTACAGTAGCAGAATGATATAGAGGTGCGTTCAGAATTGGATAACGTTCGTGGTGAATATGTTTGCTTTGAACTTGAATTCTGAATGTTTTCTGTAAACATTCCAAAAATAAGATTTAAACTGTCACCCTTCCTCCAGCGTCAATGTGTGTTCGCTGAGAACTACCTCCTCAAACTGTTTACTTATGTTCGCAAATGTTCATGGCGAACTCAAAGCAAATTGAAAACTGTTCACCTTTTTGAACGCACCGTGTTTCTGCTATTGCCATGAGACATTAATTATTCTTTGCGATTGGTTAAACAAGGTTCATTGCTTGGCTAAGTAGGCTATTAAACAAACCTTCACGCGAATAAAACAAATGTTGTATTTCACATTTATTCTTCTAAACGTAGTTGGCTGTAATTATGCAGTTGTCGGGAAAAACACCTATTAAAATACCCATTGGCAACAGTTTAATCAGCTCTCGCTGTCTGCTGTGTGTGTGTGTGTGAGCGTGTGCATGTGCGTTTGTGTGTAGCGTTGCCTGCGAGCAGTCAGACAAGAGCCCAGGAGCAGCGCAACACTGTAACTGTCTTATGTCAACAACATGTGTGTAAATACATTAATATCGCGGTCTGAAAAATGATCGAGGTCATGTCCATATATCGCACGATAAGTCGATATAGTAATTATCGTGACAGGCTTAGGCATGGCGATGGAGGTTTAAAAGAGAATCCAATGGCTTTAGTGTTGAAAACAAAATGGCCGCCCCAGGAGAAACAATACTCACAGACTATGTGGCCTGTGGTCTGGAAAGCTAGCTCCACTATGGTCTCGTCATGGTCAGAGGCCGCCTGGTGGAACACAGAGAAGATGTTCTTCCAGCCGGAGCGGATGTTGCCAGCCTGAGAGTTCACCATCTGGGCCACACACCTGATCACCATGTCCCTGATGGTGGGCGATCTAGGCACAATGCGGATGGGCTCTTCAATGCGTTTGTGTGTATACCCACATCATGTTAATAATATTAGATCTAATGAGTGCTAGACAGTTGTGAGGCATATTTATTCCTGTCAGTAACTAGTTGGCCATCTACTGTAGTGTGCATTTTATTCTGATTTATTTTCAGCTCAGTCCGATTTGTGTGTCCATACCTGTTCTTTTTCATGATGTGTTCAAATGGCCGCAGGAAGTCTTTCTGGAATCGGAAGTTGGCCAGCTCTCCTTTCTCCAGGAATTTCATGGACAGCTGCCTCAGAGAGTCCACAGCGAAGATGGCCACGTCCTCGTTGGGGTTACAGCCCACCTAGGGCACACAGCAGATATTAGGGAAACAGAGTCAGGCTCCAGTCATTACCAGTCAAGCTCTAGGCTGCTTTCTGATTTTGTTCCCCTCTGCATATCATTCTGAGAACAATAGGTGTCAATCAAAGGCCACTTTAAACCAATCAGATTAAGACACACACCTAATTAACTAGCCACCTGGATGCCTATTGTCTAGAATAGCACTCTGATGGATAGTCCTCAGACCAATGGTCCCCAATCCTGGTCCTATATAGAGGGCCGCTGCCCTGCATGTTATAGATGTCTCCCTGCTCCAACACACCTGATTCAAATGAGTAGCTCGTTATTAGAATCAGGTGTGTTGGAGCAGGGAGACATCTAAAACATGCAGGGTATGGCCCTCTAGGACCAGGATTGGGGAACCCTCCCTAAAGACTGAGGAGTATGGTCCTAGCGGGTGATGTGTTATCATAGTGGTTTCCATAGGCGTGCCAGGCACCTTGTTAAAGTGGTCTCCTATGACGTGCCAGATGCGGGACCACTGCAGCCGGATGCGGTTCATGTTGTAGTAGGAGATCTCCACAATCTTCTGCAAGCTAAACATCCGAGGCTGGTGAGCAGAGGCCAGCTCGTCCATGGACACCGCGCACAGCCAGCGCACAAAATCCACTGAGAAGCACACAGCACGCACGTTGTTGCATATTATTTACATTTCTAGAATAAAAACGATACATTTAGGTTACAGCATTTAGCAGATGCTTTTTCCCCTGAGAGGCGTTAGAAACAGTACACTTGTCAATAGTTGGCAGGTCGTACAACGGTCAAGGTAAGCATCAAGTATGTAAGAATTACAGCGTCTCGTCATCATGGCTAAACACAACATAATTGCACATAACTTCAATAATAAAGTGCTTATAATCAATAAGAGCAGAAAGAAGGTCACAATAAAAGGCCGCTCACCAACTGCGTTTCCATCTAGCCTGGTGGAACCAGTAAATATTCTGCAAACAACAAAAGGAAACATGAGTGTCCTGTGCAGTTTATTCCCCTTCAATTCAAAATGACTCCATGACGTTGCAAATTCTTTTCATGTTTTTGGAATACAAATAAACACACAGTCAGTATATAGCTGTAACTGTATAGCACAGGTCCTGGGCTCACCTGTCTACGGCCACAACCACGCTCTGGGAGCTGGTCTCACCAACAGACTCCTGGATGTGAGCCATCTGTCTCCTGTCCTGACCTCCCACCAAGCCCCCTGCAATCAGTAGACGCATGGGACACAATGGGAATGATCAGTCACATAGCTGTATAGAGAACTTTTGTGACAGTAACAGATGTATGCATTAAACAAGTTGGATGTGGGATTGTAGAGCTAACGAATACATTTGGTGTAATTTCTTAGAATTAGTCAAATGTGAGAAGATCTGCTCTGTTTGATACAGTAGCCCCTGCCCCAATCCAAGTCAATTTAGATAGGCAGCCAATCAGGGCCTCTTTTCCCAGAGAGAGGGCAGATATCATTAGTCTCTAGCTCCAATTAAATCTTACCTACGGCAGCTTTAATCACGTGTGTGTGTGTGTGTGTGTGTGTGTGTGTGTGTGCGTGTGCGTGTGCGTGTGCGTGTGTGCCTACCCAGTCCCAAGGGCATAAACTCCTCTGTGCCGACAGGGAAGCCTTTGATGCCAGCCTCTCTGTCTCGGACCACCCCTGAGATGTAGCGCGTCTTCACCCCGGTGCCGATGAGCTGAGCCAGCTCCAACTGGCTGATGCACCTCAGGATCTACACACACACATATAAAGTGCACTAGTAAATGGCCAGGTCACCATCTGTCGTACCTACACACACTGAGGACCTCAGGTACAGTCAGTCAGATATGAAGGATTGTTAGAAACTAGCATTCGTCAGTGGGAAAATGTGATACTAGCTTAGTGTTCTTATTAGCCACTTCTTGTGTGTGCCAAGTACCCGGGGACGTGGTCAGGTTACCGTGGCCTTACCTCGTGCCAGGAGTTGCCCAGGTAGTTTCCGTCTGTGTGGGCCACGGTGATGAGGGTCTTGATGGTGTCTATGTTCTTCTGCTTCATCTCTGTGATGCTGGAGCTGGCAGTCAGCAGTGTGAACCGGGCTAAGGCCTGCACATAGGCATCACGCTCCAGCTGGAAGCGCACGTGAAAAGGTAGTCAGTCATTCTGGAGGGAGACTGTTGACACCTCCACACCTCTCCCTTTAATGCCATTGGGCAGGGCTATTCAACTCCGGTCCTGGAGGGCCACACCCTGCATGTTTAAGATGTCTCCCTGCTCCAACGCACCTGATTCTAATGAACGGGTCGTTATCAGGCTTCTAACAACCTTGAATCAGGTGTGTTGGAGCAGGGAGAGATCTAAAACATGCAGGGTGTGTTGCCCTCCAGGACCGGAGTTGAGTAGCCCTGGCATAGGGTGCTCCCTCTGAAGCTCCGCCCCATATATTGAAAGCACATTGCCATGGCTGCGATTGTGTTGTGTGGTGCGGTCTGCACCACGTTGTATATATTGGACAGCTTGTGGACCATGAGGAGGTATTCTCTTACTAGTTAAGTGTACTACAATCGCTGACTCCATCTTTAACATGGCTAAGCATAAACAACTTCACCCATCAATATGAAGCTCTCTGTATCACTCACTCTAATTGAATGTTTCTATGATAAGCTTTGCTACTATCAATAATGGCAATAAGAGCTAATAATGGAATTCTTAAAATAGTCAATAATGGAATAAATATTATAATATTAATATAAATAATTAAATAGAAGTATTGAACCAATAACGTAATAACCTTTTGCCCATAATGTGTATGTCACACTTCCATAACGCTTACACAAGGCCAATTTAGGCTTCTGCGTCAAAGCTACACCGTAGCTTGACACGCACCTCTCCAAAAATGTAATTACGTGTCGACACAGACAGCAACAACCGTCTTGTGGATGCCAGCCCATATGTCAAAATGTGCACTGGAATTAGGGATCTCTATAACAACATGCATGTAACATGCCTGTTTCCTTTCACATTCCAGTATAAGGTAAGACATTTTTTGGAAAGAAATGTTGTTAAAGGCTTATGCATTGTACAATAACAAAGACTTCAACTTAGCTCATGACAAAACTGTAATTTCCCTATATCCTTGTTGTTTGGGCAGCAAGAAAGAAAAAAGAAATCAAATTGGTCAGCCCTGTTCTATAAATAGCCTACTAATTTTATCGCACGCACATATTTTCCCATGGTCAATGTTGGGATAACTAAGATTCTATGAGAAGAAATATTTTTAGACGCTTATTTCAAAACGTTTACGCCTTTTTCTCTATTCTTTTTCTGGAGCTAAACCAGGCCTTCAGTTCCGTATAGTGTGGCTTTGTGCGTGTAGACTGTGCGCACAATGCCGTACTATACGGGACTGAAGGTCTTTTGAGAAGTGAAAGATATACTGGTAGTGTATCACAGCCCTGACGACATGCTGCTGTCATTGAAAAAGAATGTTTGCTTACGATTACCGGGTGTACAGTTCATGTATGACTTATTCACCTATTGACAAATGTAGTGATTGTACGTTGCTTTGGATAAGAGTCTGCTAAATGCTGTAAATGTCAATGCTAACATTAAACACACGCATTTCAACAGAAAGAACAATATGACACACAAAGTGTGACAGAAACAATAAGCTTTGAGTGAGTCAACGCTGGACCCCTTAAGCTCCCAGTATACCACATGTAAACGGCAACAAAGAGCATCAATAATACAAAATTTAAAAAAAAGGTAAGAGAAGATGGTAAAATTGCTTATTTGAAATCTACAAGCCAATTAGACAGTGGGTCAAGCATACATCGGGCAGGTTAAAGTTTGACCGGAACCAACAAGCTGACCAGTGCTTTGCTCATTTAGAGGGAAAGCCCCAAGCGACAGACGCAACGTGCGCGGTGCGCACGTATACAACATGGCTTGCTGCGTGCTGAAACAGAGCAGACCTGCATGCTGAAGATGCAGGCTATCCTGATGGCACAGCGGATGCCCTCCAGGCACAGCGAGGCCACGTCGGGGTCGTCGCAGTCCTGCAGGCCGACGCTAAACGCTGCCAGCAGGGGGGTCCAGGCCAGCTGGAACACAACACACACACACGTCACCCGGTTGGCACAAAGGTTAGCCAGTGACTCAGCGTGACACTGTGATGCGGGTGCAGGCCTGCCACCTTGAACATGGGCCTGACGTGCTCCAGGTGCGTGGCGCTGAAGAAGGGCGCCTGTGCGTGGCTGACCGCCTCCATCAGGGCCTTGGCCGTCTTGGCCATCTGCTCCATCTCCACGTCGTAGAGCAGCCGCCGCTGCTTCTCGCTGGCCACATCTGTGGGCGCACACACTTTGTTTACAGCTCCCGCCGTGGGCCACATGTCTGACGTGCATTCAGAGTGCCGACACAATCACGCACGAATAAGAGGAAACCACTGAGCTCCCCATCTACTGTAGCACACTACAGGTCATGTGGTTATATGGTGACACCTACAGGAGCTAAGAGGTAACTGATCACTTTACAACTATTGACACATGGGTCAAACTGTGCTGATTATACTCTTCAGGTCTGCTTATCCGCTTTGGTGGACCAAAACCCTCCGGTTCGGACACCAGAATAAAATAAACAAACAAAAGTTTTAGATATTAAAATGACGAGTAGTAATTATATACACGTAGTAATAATGATATTATTACCTTAATTAGTCATCAATATCAACATAGCTTTAATGGAAGTTAATGTACACTGGAGCATAGGAAATGTAGGCTTGTGTTGCCCTTTGACACTAATGATTATTGGAGAAGTAAACCAAACCTAGCCAATGTGATGTCATTAGCTGCATACATAGATCCTATAGCAGTCTAATCTCCGTGTGTGACGATGACTCACTCTGCTTGCTGGACTTGGGGGTGATTGAATACTCTTTGCTCTCCTTCATGGCAATCTTCTTGCCTGCGATTTCGTCATATATGGAGGACAGGTATTCCTCGGGCAGGTCCTTGCTGTCGTTGATGCCACGGTTCATCTTGATGTACTGCTCCTTTGTCATTTTGTTCTTCACCTGCGCGGATAGACAACGCCACGTTTACATCCCGTGCCGCTGAATGGGTGTCCACCCATCGCACTGCACTGAGAGCACAAAAGCATGCCGCTTCTCACCTGAGGACTGTGCAGATCTGTAGTTAGCATAATGATGGAGTACGCTAGCACGTAAGCAGTGTCAGCGCTAGCAAATAGAGTCTGTCTGTAACACACACACACACACACACACCAGGATGGGCGTTAATGCTGGGACTGGACGCATCATAAACGCACCACAAGGTCAAACCACACAGCCAGGTCAAGCATGGGGTCCTCTCTCAGCTATACCCTTGGTTGCACTCCAGGTAGCGCGCGGCAAACTTCTCCATGAGCCGGTCGATCTTCTGCGCCTCTCCGGGCAGCCTGAAGCCCTCCAGGAAGGCCCGCAGCGCCGAGACAAAGTCCCGTCCGCAGAAGTCGAGCTGGTCCACGTAGCAGTACATCACCTCCTTGTTGAACTTGATGTTCTCACCCAGAAACTCGCCCACCTGAGTCTGTGTGAGACAATGCGGAACGTGTGGTAAAGCACTAGTAGTCTCGTGAGACCGTCCTTCAACGCAATATGGTAAATATTGCGTTAAAAGGATGGTATGGTAAATATCCGTCTGGACAGCATCAAATGGTTAGCCTGGCTCCGCCAGACTATGCTCCAGATTACAGTCTGGAAACCCTGATCACAATAGTGTCAAGTCACTATCAAACAGTTGCACTCGAGTCGAACCACAGTGGCTCTGACCAATCAGTTCGTCCAGTTCGTCCAATCAACTGCCAAGTGTTTTTTCTAAACAGTTTCAAGTGGTGTCTGCCAAGTGTCTTTTCAGACAGTTGCTAATAAGCTTCACAGACGGTTCACAGACGGTTGTGTGTAATACAAACAATCTGGCGCGTCAGGTTACCAGTTTAGTCCTAGTCCAGATGATGTCCCTTTGGAGACACCTAACAGTAGTAGGTGACCAGCCTAAAGGTTGGAGCAACCCCTGCCATTTGATAAGCAGCAGAACCAGCAGTAGGCTGAACCATTACAGAAGTGACCAAAAACAAACACAGCTAATTTATATGAACATATTGGGAGTTTGAAGCAATACACAATTCTCTAGAGCAGGGGTGGGGAACCCTGGTCCTGGAGAGACCCTGCCCTGCATGTTTTAGATGTCTCCCTGCTCCAACACACCTGATTCAGCTTAATGAGTCGTTAGAAGCCTGATAACGACCCGTTCATTAGAATCAGGTGTGTTGGAGCAGGGAGACATCTAAAACATGCAGGGCAGGGTTTCCCCAGGAACGGGGTTCCCCATCCCTGGTCTAGACAATGTCTTGCGGTGCACGTTGCGTGTGCAGCCTAACCGTGTCCAGCCTCTCTTCCTGGTGGAGGAACTGTGCAATCTCTTCTGCTGCGGAGGCCAGCATGCCCTGGTCTTGTAGGTACTGTATACCTCGCTTGGGCTTCTTATTGAACCTGGTGAGAGGGGGAGAATGTTTGGTGGGGTGGGGGATGGCTGCAAATCATGAACCACTTCTATTTGAATGCAGGCACGCATGTCAACACACTGCCCGAGAACATCTACAGTAAATAGCTATAGTAATAGAAATACACATGCCCTATGCCAGGGCTATTCAACTCCGGTCCTGGAGGGCCGCACCCTGCATGTTTTAGATCTCTCCCTGCTCCAACACACCCGATTCAAGGGTGTTGGAAGACTGATAAGGACTCGTTCACTTGAATCAGGTGTGTTGGAGCAGGGAGACTTCTAAAACACGCAGGGTGTTCAATAGCCCTGCCCTATGACAACAGGGGGCACGTCATCCCGCGCCCTGATCGGACGGAGGGGAGCGTAGACTCACAGTTCAATGCCGTGCTCGATGATGTCCTTCTGCTGCTTCATGACCTCGTACTGCTCGGGGTGGTCGGCCTGGGACGACGGCACGCTGGAGGACACCGTGGAGTCCAGGGAGCTGACGCTGTCCCTGCGGCCCAACAGGTGCTCCGGGAGCTTCAGCTCTCCGCCATCGCTGTCTGCTGGACGCTCCTGCCCGGCTGATGCAGCACGCACGCACAGGAAAGAAATGGCAGTCAGAATCATGCAGTTGCACCTTGTGACCAGAGGGGCCGCTAATTACACTTACCGAGGTTGGTTTGCAGGTTTGGGTTGACATACATGTCTTTGCTCCACTCCACCATGCACTTGAGGATGGACACAAGACACTCTAAGCCCTTCTTACGCAGGCTTAGCTCCTATCACACACACACACACACAGAAGACATTATTTTTTTATTGTAACAGCCATAGACAGGTGCAAATGCTCGTGTTGTTATAAACTGCCATCTTATATCTTCATTTGGTTTGTTTGGCTTCCTAACTGTTCAGTAACTAAATATTGCCATGGCGCTCTAAGGTATAGTCATTCTGGAGAAAAATGGTTGACATTCGATCATTGCCAAGGCTGTGATAGTGTTGTGTGGTGCGGTCTGCACCACTTTGGACCATGAGGAGATATTCTCTGAATTTAACAAAATGTATTAGCTTTCTATCACCGACTCTACCTTTAAAACTGATGTGATGCTGAAAGAGAGTGCATGTGTGTGTGTGCGTGCGTGCGTGCGTGCCTGCACTAGGGTCATTCCCATCTCCTGTCCACTCCTGCCCTGGGCGATCTTGGACAGGTCATTGACCAGGCGCTCAAAGATGTTGGCAGCATTCAGGTCGCAGTCATAGTTGACATAAATGTCCACCACACACTGGGCATCTGTTGGAATTAAATGGAGGAACAAGAGAGATAGTAAGCCTTTTTGATCATCAAAACATATTCATAGAATACTAACCTCAATTCATTCCAATTACAAATATAGTTCCAAATTATAATTAGATAAAATGCTACACTGAAAAGTAATTAAAGTACGGTTGCTAATGATGAGAAAATGTGTCTTCTTTACACGTGACATGGAAATAACAGCAACATTAGTGCAAGTCATATCCACTGGGTTAGTACCTGCACAGATGCGAGTGAGGGTCTGAATAACCATCCATTTGTGCTCAAAGGAGCTAGAAGACGTCTCCAAGATGGTCAGAAAAATCTCCCGGAAAAACACCTGAGATGTGCCGGGGACAGAGAGGTGGAGAATGATGTTCAAATACAGACGACATACTTCGGACATTGCAACACGCCTCTACTTAAAGAGAACCATATCATCAGTTGATGCGATGACTATGGCACATGGTAATGGATCACTGGCCATTCATCACATTCCAGCTCTTGGGATGGGGAGGCGTAGTCCTCCAAATACAATATAATATAATATAATATATGGGACTAACATGTTTACAACCAGATTTGCATTCACTGGATGTCCCAGGACTCAAACTGCCCTTGTTTAATTATATACCGTATTGTACTGTGATTGGAAGGTGTGAGGTTCCGTTTCATTGATCAGAGACTGAACCTGTAGCCCTATGTAAATAATGTGTGGTTGGCCCGTAGTGCTTGTCTAACCAACAAGTGTGACTCATTAACCAGTGACAAGCACCACATTTTGCATGCTGCTGCTGCTTCTGATTTAAACATCAACGTGGGAGCTATTAAAACCAAAGAACCACCACAGACAACAGTGAGGTACTGCGATGATGGCAATGGCCAGATCCAGCATAGAATGCTAAAATCTGTTCTTGAGAAAAGCTATGGGTGACGTCACGGAGGGTTTGTCCATTTACACAGTATATACAACCTACGCGTAGAACCTGTGTTTGAAACACAGTCTGAACATCAAAGGTTATGATTAGTTGAAGGTGGTCCAACCTCTAGCTAATAATTTGACTGACAGCTTTTGGCACCAGCTCTCGCACAAACAACATTGAATGGAGAGTTTCTAGACTCTAGTAGAGTGAACTAAACATGGAACTTGTACATTTTGAGTAGTCTTTCTCCAGAGGTGTGTGAAAAATGATGGCAAGTGTCTGCAAACTTTAATTTAACTGCAAAATGTAAGCAGTTTAATGTTTGCGTTGAGTTTGCCGCGGCACATACATTTTAAAACACACGCTCAAAGTTAAATCTGAACACACAACCATTCATTTTCTGCATTTACTAAATGTATTGCGTAGCACTTTGTAGGATGGACCACTGCATAGGACGGAGTAACCCTAACGTCTGCCTCCGTACCTCTATCTGCATCTTCAGGTGGACCTTGAAGTGAGACAGCAGGGTGAGGAAGATGGCCAGCGACAGCTCGAACACCTCGGGCACGGACGACACGCCATTCTTGGACAGCGCCACGCACAGGTACTGCTTGATGGCGTTGACGAACATCTCGTGCGTGCGGAACACGGGCCCGGCGCCCTGCAGCACGGACAGCAGCAGCTGCAGAGACACCACCTTGGACCGCAGCTCGTGAGACCTGGGAGAGACATGAGCTGGCTCGTCAGCATTACGACTGCAGGAGGGAGGGTAGAGAGGGACGTGGCGGGGGAGGGGGGTGGGGGGGGGTTGTTCAGGATCGGTTCTTTGCATATCCACAGGAGGAGAACCGGCTCTCGGCCAGGACAATTGGTTACAGAGAGACTAACCAACTCTTAGCTGGTCTTGAACCAGGAACAGGCAGTCAGGAGCAAGGGGGCAGGCTTATCATGTCCAACCAAGACCAAAGTGTTAGTCCCTTTCTGGAACCAGTTTTCCTGGCCCAGTGAACTGATTAGCCACTGGCTCCGAACTGGCCATCAAACTGCCTTACACATAAATGCCAATGTAGGTCTCTTGAGTAAAGCACAACAGAGGATACTTGGGTGAGGCCTACTAATGCCAGTGTGCCTACTGTGCGAGTGCATGCCAAGGCTCAGCTTACATTGACAGACTGTGTATAATGTTACGGGAAACTAGAGATGGCAGGGCTAGCCAGCATGGAAAGGGCAGACAAACCTGCGGACTGGTAAAGCAGCACTGAATAGAAACAGGTGGCATCTACATTTCATTTGCCTTTAGGTATCGTGATAGAAGAAGCTTTATTTTAAGAACAAGTATTGCCACAACAGCATCATTTATTTGCCCATTATCTAAATATATAACCTTGTTAACTTTAAAGACAGTGGTAAATAGTTATTTGCCCTTACCCTCCAATTTCACATAATGAAGTGATCTGACAAAAGACATGAATAAAGGACATCCAACAAGTAACCATAGTTACTGAGTTACTGTAGTATGATCCAGTGCAAAGACACTCTTGAACAGCAAACCCAGGGAGTCCAATGTTACAGTATGCTGTTGGTCTTGGGAAGACTAATTCCAACATGAGTCAATACTGTCTGCACTCTGGACCATAACAAACGCTATGCCGTAAGACCTTACTTTGGGTCAGGGGGTCCGTCCGCAAGGGGCTTCATGGAGAGCTTGCAGAGCGAGCGGAACACTAGGAAGGCATCTTTCTGGAGGATGTGGGAGAAACGGGCTGCAGTGTGAGCACCATGCAGAGCCTCCGCATCCTGGAACAGGAGAAACAGTCATCCACAACCTTGGGTCATTTGACTGTTCTCTGAGGGGTGTAGAGAACCAGGCCTCTTGCACAAGAGGAACTACTTTGCAATATTTTACCAAATGCACCTCAATGCAAATCAGCGTTATTTATAATAATGTGTATACTGTACATATACCACCACTATCAATTGCAAACATGTACTGTATATGCACACAATTCTGATGCATACACTTTGAATAATTCTGTTTTCAAAAGCAACATCGTTTCCTTACTTTTCAGTAAACTCACTGAACGTTCTGAAGGTTCAATCAACTTTTTCACTGATCATGTTTCCTCGAAAACGTTCATGGGCTTTGCGAGTGTTGCTCAGTGACGTGTAGGAAGTGTACATGTGCCTGGATGTTTTATAAGTGAGTAT
Organism: Typhlichthys eigenmanni; assembly: GCA_027564635.1. Lineage (NCBI taxonomy): Eukaryota > Metazoa > Chordata > Actinopteri > Percopsiformes > Amblyopsidae > Typhlichthys > Typhlichthys eigenmanni. The sequence goes on from JAODUK010000022.1 coordinate 258,991, forward strand.
GTGTGAGCGGGCTTATATAGTCATCACTATCTAGTACCAGTTCCAAATGTCGCTTTTATTACATCTCTCCATCTTAAATGTATGCCGTCTCATTCTGATATGAAATGCATGAAATTCTAAATTGGAATATGTGGACACAACCGTTGGGAACACATTTGGAACAGAAGTGGTTCTCCAGCCACGCTGGTTCCACCATCATCTTGTGCAGGCTGAAACAACTGTCTAAAGAAGTGAAACACAAGCGATCGCTTTGTTGTTGTTATTAGCTCTGTGAGTGTTGTTCAACCCACAGCCTATACATTCTGGTCAGCCCGACTCCTCCCTGTTTCGTACCCTGCTGTTCAGTCCACTGCCGTTGATGCTGAACGTGTAGCAAACGCATCGTCTTGAACGCAGGTTCAACGTAACGTACACAGCTGTAGCTAACACTACATCTAGCTAGCAGCTACATTTTTCATGCATGCGAGGGACTCCATCTCACCAGCAGGTCCGTCGTCGACATTGAACCGCGGTCCTCGACGATGCCGCGGTCCTCGATGATGCCGTTCATCTGCTGGCCCTCTGGAGGCGCTACGGGGGACAGCTGCACCTCCTCCGTGTGTGATGGCTGTGCTTCTGAAAGACACCACAGCAGAGTTGCAAAGAGGAGGAGACTATGTAGCTGCTGTACCTGCGGTGGAGGAGGGGCTCTGACCTGGGACGTGCGCTTCCTCCTGGCTCTCTGGGGGCTTCAGGTCACTCTGTGGCCTCTCCTCCTCGCCCTGCTCCTCGCCCGCCTCAGTAACACCACCTGGCCAAAACCAGACGCCACTGTCATCTAGAGCACCTGCAGCCATATCCAGTCTACGCAGATAAATATACAGCACACGTCTTTTGACACCTTCACGACGTCCTCGTAGGCAGTGAAATGTGGGGGGAGCGGGCAATGCAAAACTGAAGGAAGACATTTGGAAAAAGTACCCCAAGGACATGTTTGACGTTGCACCCTGCTGTACTTGTGTTAGTACACAATTCCATGGCACTGCTGTTGTTAGTGTTCAATCTACATTCTACTACATTATTATTATGATGATTACCCAGAGTGCACTACTGCAAATAGTTCATGTAGTATCCTACGGAGGGCACATGGTCTGTTTGCTGCCTTATTACATGTAGTGCTATATGAAGAGTTGTCTTTTTAGAGAATACAGTGAGTGATTGATGATCATGGACATGGCCAGCAAGAATGCTCTAGTAGCTGGCCAACAGAGACTTTTCTGTAGACCTAGCTAGGCTGACCGCCCCATCCTTTCATAGCTAACCGAACACAAGATCAACCACAGTGTGGTTTTGTGGGTAAATCAGTACCCCCGCTTGGCAGGCACACAGAGGTGTACCTGCAGGGGGAGGGGCATCCAGCCCTGCTGCTGACGGTGCTCCGCCATGCTTGGCCTCACTGTCCAACCGCACCCCGTTGACCAAGGGGCTGTCCTGGGCCGGGTCCTGGGCCGGTGCTGACAGGTCTGGGGTGCTGGCCGCAGGGGAAGGGGAGCTGCCGGGCTCGGGGGTGGGGGTCCGGTCAGAGCGCGGCGAGACAGACCTCCGTCCGCCGGCCACCGGGGAGCTGGATGGCTGGGGCAGGCGCAGCCTCTCCTTCTCATGCTCCTGGGCCTCCAGAGCCTGGTGGTGAAGGGGGGTACTGCATTATATACAAGAGAATGCTTTGGCCTGATTTTTAATAATGATGTTCAAGAGACATTAGACATTAGATATGTATTATAGATTATTAAAACTATAAATAATACTAACTAACTAAGAAACAAGAGAAGAGTGTAATTACTATTTCTAAACTAGATCTTGTCTGTTATGTGCTCTGATTTACACGTTGTAGAATGATCCTGGCCAGGTCTTTAATTAGACAATTAGATTTTAATCTCTTTCCTGGTGAAGTAAATGAGACAAAGAAAGGGGGGGGGGGGGTGCGCTCACAGCCTGGTTTTCCATGCGCGTGAAGATGACGTTGAGCATCTGCGTGAGCGTGGCCTTGGCCGTTGTCTGGTTGATGAGGTTGCGGCTGGCCAGGTAGATGTTGTAGCAGGTCCTGACGGTCAACAGCACTGTCCCCTCGTGGATCTCAATGTGCGGGGAGGTCACCGTCGTCAGCAGGGCCTGGTTGCCATGGGGACGAAACAGGGGTGGTGGGTGTACAAAGGATGTGATGGTCACACTCACACACACACCTGCTGAATCAACCTTGGGCCAATTGTTCAAAAATTAATCTCAGCGGATTTCATTTATCAGATTGGATCCAAATTTGAGAATGGGTTGTTGAAAACAAAATATGAATTCTGACATCAGATTAGACCACGTAGTCCAATCTTGGTTTTGATCCAGCTCAAAACATCAGTTTGTGTTCTTCAAAACTTTGTTAGTACATTTTGGATACATCCATCCATCCATCCATCGTCATCCGCTTATCCAGAGTCGGGTCGCGGGGCATTTTGGATACATTTGATCCTAAATAGATTATCCTGATCACAGCAGGAGGGTGGATTCAGATTGGATTTCAGGAACAAAAGGTAATAAAACTTAAAAATTATAATAAAACAGTTGTATCAGTTCGTATTTTACTGCATATTTATTAATATTTGTAACTTGATGAAATGGTAGAGTTAGCAATAGTATAGCAATACACATTTTGTCAAATTTAGCAAATATCTCCTCACGTTTTCCCATCATTGACGAGGACGAATGTACAACTCACAATTTGTGCAGATTTGAGAGAGATAATTAAAATCTGCTGACTTTTTCTTCAGTACCTTGCAAATTGCAATCCAGTAAAATATTAAGTGTGGTATATGTACTATTAAGTGCATTATAATGTTAGCCAGGACGAAATGTTGACAATACCAATCTGTTGTGTATTTCACTATTGACCTGCCACTGAACTGACTTTCAGATGTCTTTCAGGGGTAAAGTAGGCAGCGCAGCTGTTGATAAATATGTAGTCAACATTGACACTGTCTCATTCATTTAAACGAATACGGTCAAGCGATGATAAAAACAAAATATAATTAATTGCATGCTTTGTTATTAGAGAATCTAATTAATCGCATTTATCAATTTGCCTTTTGCTCCCTTACATAGGCGTATTGCTAAATCAAGCCAGATTTCCATAGTCTATAAGCTATTGCACTGACAACTTTATAACTTTTATGGGGTTGTATGATGTAAACTGAACATAAAGATCAACAGAACCATTACAGTATGGTGAGGCAACATCTTTTGTTTAATACCTTCAATGTTGTCTGCTATTTATTACCGTCGTGAAAATATGCTTCTTCCTTTTGCACTGTAATCTGTATACTCTCGCCTTATTAATTTAAGATCGTCACTCACGATATCTAGCATTAAATATTGTTGCCTGCTTACATATTCCTCCATGGTATTATGAAGTCATTTCGGACAGCTTTCAATCTAGGTGAAATCGGGTCCTTCTGTCTCCAAAAGTAGTATACAGCCTGTTGACACGGACAGCTGACAGTTTTGTTCGAATGGAGATTGTCCTTGTCAGAAGCGTTCTCACCTACAGTAGGCCTTGGAAATCACGTTTGATTTAGACAAGTGGTGCCTGGATAGAGCGTGCCAGAAGGCTTCCAACTTGTTTTTCTAAGATGATTTTTGCATTGATATTACTACTTGGCCACATAAAGCATTTTTATGTAATAAATTAATAGACATTAACGCTGTATTTTGACTGCCCTAATTTACATATTAACATAAAAAATAATCATTTATAAAAACTAAGCTAAAGCAAACATATCTAAATAATACATTGTCAAGACTATTATCCACCCAAATAATACACTGTTAAGACTAGTATGCCTTTCTATTCTACTACTACAAAGGTTTTGAAAATCTGGATTATTTGTCAGACTACTAAAAGAACTACAGTTATTTCAAACTTGACTGAGAGATCAATATGAAGACTCATTACAACAATGCTATTTGCTAAATTCCATGAGTGAACAGCTGGTTCAATCCTATTCTGTTTAAATGTTTTAAATGAATCAGACACTTATTCATCCACCACTGGCTACAGGAACAGTAGGGAGTAATGTGCCTTGCCCATCAGTACTTTGACATGATTCATAATGGCCTTCCCATTCCAGCAGTTTAAGCCTGGTTAGCTAGCTCAGCACTAGGTTGTGTGTACAGAAAGATGAAAACAGAAAATACAGAGAAGACTGCATTCCTGCCAGATGTGTGTGCACACCATACCTTGATTATCTGCAGCTGGACCCCCTCGTCAGTCTGCGGCCCCTGGAAGCAGTTACAGATGGTCTCCACCAGGCGATCGATCAGACGCTTTCCTGGTGCCCCGCTGTCTGGGGCGTTCCCTGTGATGTGGCCATAGGCGATCAGCTTCTAACATGGGTGACAATGAGGCCGCACGGTTACACCACTACCGTCTAATTTAACATTCATGTTAAGAACAAGAATTTACAAACAGGTAGAAGATAGACATGTATCTGAGATCCAAGTGGCCCTGTCATTACTAATGCCCAATAATAACCAATAACTTTCCGTAGTTAACAAAAAAAGTACAGGTGCATCTCAATAAATTTGAATATTGTGGAAAAGTTAAGTAATTTCAATAATTCAATTCACAAAGTTAGACTCAAATTTATTTAATCTTGATGATTACGGCTTACAGCTCATGAAAACCCGAAATTCATAATTTCACAAAATTAGAATATGACATAAGACCTGTAAAAAAGGAATTTTTTTTGTCAGCCTTCTGAAAAGTATGTTCGTTTACAAGCACTCCTTTAGCATGAGTTACTGCATCTATGCGGCGTGGCATGGAGTGGATCAGCCTGTGGCACTGCTGAGCCGTTATGGAAACCCAGGTTGCTTCGATAGCAGCCTTCAACTCATCTGCATGGTTGGGTCTTGTGTCTCTCATCTTCCTCTCGACATTGCCCCGCCCATACATTTTCTATGGGGTTCAGGTCAGGCAATTTCATTTTGCAGCAGGACTTGGCACCTGCCCACACTGCCAAAGGTACAAAAACTTGGTTCAATGACCATGGGATTACTGCTAGCCAGCAACCCCGCCTGACCTGCAGTAATTCATTCAAAAGGAGCCCCAACCAAGTACTGAAACACAAACATACTTTTCATAAGGCTGACATGTCTGTATTCAAATTATTTTTTTCACTGGTCTTACGTCATATTCTAATATTCTGAGATACCGAATTTGGGCTTTTCATAAAATGTAAGCTGTAATCATCAAGATTAAAACAGGCTTGAATAATAATAATAATTAATCCACAATATAAGAGTTTCACTTTGTTAATTTAATTATTGAAATTGGTTTTCCACAATATTCTAATTTATTGAAATGCACCTGTATTTGAATATTCACTTGATCATGGTTAGGCAAATGTTAAATTTAACAGAACTGTAATTTCTACCCACCATTCAGAATGCTCACTTGCCTTTAAAGCTAAATGCTCCTCAAATCTATACTTAACTTCTTAACATCAGTGAGACTTAATGTGTCTATATGCTACAGAACCATAACAGCCATGTCGCTTAATGTATCAACAAAATCTGGGGTTTGCCGTTTAAGCGTCGTTGTCATTCTTAAAAACGCATGAATGTAGAATTGCAAGTGAAAGTCCAAGACATACATTTTATTTTTACAAGAAGCCAGAACCAGCAGGAATCCAGAACAAAGGAATTTGTGTGGGCGTGTAAGTTAATGGGTATGTTAGTCATAGGTGTACACAGAGTGTGTGTGTGTGTGTTAGAGAGAGAGATAGAGAGAGCGATAGAGAGAGATATAGATAGATATCCTCCAGTGTTGTTTCAGTCTTAAACTGACATTCAGGGTTACTTGAGCGAATGCAATCAATTACTTATTTAGTGAGACGTGTCCCTGTGAGTCTACCCAGGTGGAAGCTACAGGACACCCGTAAGTACTGGGAGAATGTACAGGCATAGCTGAAGGTGTAGGATATAGTGTTAAAGGATGATTTAAAAGCCTCCATACCTTTTAACCTAGAATTAGCTCATATGAATGTC
>JAODUK010000022.1:280058-320303 GCA_027564635.1 Typhlichthys eigenmanni
CCCCCCCCCCCCCCCCCCCCCCCCCCCCCCCCCCCCCCCCCCCCCAGTGATTCCAGGGTTGCATTGCTTTGAAGTCTCACTCCTAGGCAACACGACATCAGCGGGCCTGGTTCACCCACACCTAGTGCAACATAGGATAGGGGAGGGCACTCACACTCTCTATAGAATGTGATGAGGTTGTTTGGAATGTTGAGGGTTCCATGGAATGTACGAATGGAGAAAAAGGCCAAATGAGGGTGGAATATAATCCTGCAGATGCTGCGACTGTGCGCCATACAGGACGCGTTTTTGTGATACATTACACTGTGTGTTCTGGCAGGGCCCAGGATGAAGATAGAGCATACATAGCCACCAAGAAGAACCACATAATCAGACATGAGTTGTCCCAATATGACAACAATTAACTTTCATTCATTTAAATTAATTCTCACATCTTTGATACTGTTATTATTGTACAGATGAGCTAACATTAGATGAGATGGTCAAAAGGCGTGTTTTAAAGGGCCATCGCCTGTGCATCATGTGACTGATGGCATTTAAAGGGTCAATGCTCCGCAAGCAACTAGAAAACCAACTGAAAAAGTGCAGGAATATTAAATGAGAGAGAGAGAGAGAGAGACAGAGAGACAGAGAGAGAGAGTACTGAGTTGAAAGATTAGAAGCAGCAATGGAGCAACTACAAGAATGCAACAAAGAAATTAAGTGACTGGAAGAAGACCAAATCCTAGGCTTGTTCCTTGACGAAAGCAAGTTCCTAAATATTATCAGTTGTTCACTAGGGAATGCTGCATGCATATACTGTACTGTATGCTCTCAGATTCAACCGGATATCATTCCCCACCAATAGCAAATTGGTAGGGTTACATGAGACAATAATCTTTAGGCTTACTTAAAGTGGGATTGAACAGATCCTATTTATCCTCATTTTTGTTGTTGTTGTTGCAAGGTTTAAATAGATGCTACCCTTCTTTGTAAACGTGTTCTCAGTTGTATTGTATTCAGACAATACACATGCACACAAACAGGAAAAAAAGGAAATAATAATACATAAATAAAACAAATTAACTCAAAATAATTATACCAATAATCAAAGTACATAAAATGACCACCAATTAATGTAGACTAAAAGTTTAGACTTATTTAAAGCAGCAATCCATTATTAATGTGTGACTTGCTAATCATTTGATCATTCATAAGGTGAGATAACACAATACACGCAATATGATGGAGCTGCTCAATACAGACCTCTTAGAAAATAAATACATTTGTGCATGAAGTATATGCACAGAAAGTAACGTGTTTGAACGTTATTGAACAATGAAACTGAGATCTGACATTTCTGTAGTTTCAACCTAACATGCCGCCAGAGTGAGACAAATGGAGACAACGGGTGGAAAATTAAGCAAAAAAGTTACAGATAACAGCTTTAAATGTAATAATGTACGATCTTCAACAAACATAGCAAACATAGCCTTCAACAAAGTCTAACTTATATCACAAGCAATGTGGCTTTGAAAGGGTATATGACAATGATGGACTATGGCAGCTATGTTGTGGTAAATACTGTAGGTTGGTTAGAAGGACATCACAGGAACACTACCAGAATACCAGTGTGTCCAGATGGTCCCATGGCCCAGGTGCATTGTGGGATGTGCCACCCACTCAACTCCCCTGCCAGTAATGGACAGGTGGACATTTGGGCAGGGCAAGATGAATGGATGGTAATTCTGGGGAGGTGGTGTGTATAATAAGAGGTGATCAGGATGGAACAGGGGGACAGGAAAGAAAGTCGCAATGTACTTGGGGAGCCATAGTCTTCAAGAACTGCCCAATGGCCCCACTGCCCACCTACCAGCTTCTTGGTGGCCCTGTTTCAAGAGAATGTCTGGTGATTAAAACATTTTCGTCCTCCAGTTCCTTGCCTTTTTCCTTCTTGTGGACCCCCCCCATCAGATCAGTTATAATGATGTCTCCACACAGTAGAGTGGGGGAGCAGCTATACGAGGTGGGGAATTGGGGTACGACTTCACCAGCCTGTCCATACCATGATAGTGGTGGTTATGGTGACAGTACTGCTGGTACTTGTGGTGGCACCGGTTGCTAGGAGTTCCTCCGTTGTTGTGGTTTCTGTTGCCGAAGACGATGGTCAAAGAACTAATAGGACTGTTGCTGCTGCTGCTGTTGTTGTTGTTATTCCAGTTACAGGGGGTCACTGGGAGGCTGTACTGACGGTAGGGCCGCGTGGGCCTCGTGCGGGCAGGCGGGGGCTGGATGGGTGGGGGAGGAGGCTTGCGAAGGGCAGGGTGCAGGTGCTGGTATCGGCTGAGCTCGGACTCCTCATCCACGTCAGTGTCGTCAATCAGCGGGATGTTGTGGATGAGGTCATTAATGAGGAACTCTGGGTGGACCATGAAGTTGTGGATGGAGTTGCGGGATTCCGGCTTCTCCCGGCCCTCGTACAATGAACTACGGAAGGCTTTCACCACTCGCATCTGCCAGGGAGAAGGGACAGGGAGAAAGAGAGAGGGTGCAAGAGAGAGATAAAAAGGAGGAAGTGAAAAGACCGAAACAGGAAAGAAGCGGAGCTTGTGGGAAACCCAAAGACTGATACATCCTCTGGCAGACAAACAGATTAACAAGAAAACACACAAACACTTGGGGCCAGGTGACTACATGCTAAATACATAACCAGGAACATCCTAATCTGTCTGCCATTTGGACCATTTGGATCTTTTGTGTATAATATGAACCTTTAATTGTATATACATATGAAAGTCTCCAGCCCCAACCCCAGGAAAATCAAAGTAAAACCACTGTGGTACAGTTGGTGAAAGTACAGTTTGCTACGTTACGTACCAATAGATTGTAGGGGAACATGTAGCCACCTGACCCTGTGTTCACCAAAAAAAGACCCAAAAAAAGAGACAAAAGTAGGGAAAAGAAAAATCTATGAAAAAGTGTTGTACAATGGGTTTTGCTAATGGCACACATTCTCTGTCAGTTCCCACACAATCATCAGAACCAATGAGACGAAAGCATTCAGGAGCAACAATAACTACAGAAGCTCACCACAATTCATATTATCTATACATGGCATGCTTGTGTGTGTGTGAGCATGTGTGGCAGATGGAGTGACGCACTATGCATACACATAAATACACAGGGTGGCTGCTATTTAATGTAATAGAAGCCAGAGACTATGCATTAGGGTGTAAGTTTAAGTTGCAATGAGAAATGAATAAGCAATAACCAGAGCTATCTAAACACACACACACACACACACACACACACACACACAATCATGAAGCAGTAGGTTGCAGATCATGTGAAGTTTGTGCTAATGTCCACATGCAATGTACAGTACCAAACATCAATAATGTGTGTAGTGCCCACATACAGTACTGTATGTTCCACCTAGCAGACATGAGAGAAACAAGGAGATGATGATGAAGAGATGAAGAGTAACAAAGTGTGATACCACAGACAACCCCAGACAGCATGCAGCTTTTTTCATCGATAGAAACAGAATATGATTGGGAGGCGTTAGCCCTGTCACATGAAGAAAGGCAGTCAGGTCATGCTAAACAAGATCTCTCTCTCTCTCACTCTCTCACTCACTCACTCACAAAAACATCAGTTTAGGGTCATGACTTTGAGTTGTGTTCCACAGTGTATGGTGTGCATGTGTGCTAAAACATTCCTTTGCCATGGCAGGAAGAGCCATGCACCCTTCCCCCCAAGGAGGAAACAAGCATGAGGTTAGCCAAAACCAAAAGAATCGACAGTGTACAACCAACATCCAGACGGCGGGTGCACACAGCAGGCCTAGCCATACATAGAGACAGTTTGGCCGAATGAGGCTGACACACAAGCATTAATGTCAACTGCAACGCTGACTCCAGTTGAAATAGAATGGATTTGGCTGCAGGCGGCCAAACTAGATGCAGCGTCTCTATATAGGACTGTGGCGCACACCACAGACAAGCACAAGCACAGAGACAAGTGGACAGACAGACAGACATACGGTCAAGCAGTAGGTTCGGTTCTTATCTGTTTTTCCAAAGAGCCTGTCAGACAACAGAAAAACACTGCATGCAGATTGAGAAGGCTCTATGTTGCGTGCTTCATTTTTTTTGTCTTTGGCACATTTAATTAGATTTTTGCCTCCGTGAAATGAAGTAAACTTTCGAGTATATAACGCCCAAGCTGTGACAGGGCCACTGCTGAGTTCATTATTTCTCTCTCTTCCGCTCTCCCTCTCACCCTAATCCAGCTCCTTCAGCAGTGCTTTATGGAAAAACTAGATGGTTAAAAAGAATTTGAAAGACTGTTGTATGGAAACACAAAGGCTGATGGGAGCAGACACACAAAACCGCGTGGGAATAAGCTGTGAGGTGGATGGGTTTTATGATATTTCCTTCAGTATTGCTCCACAACCCCAGCCCATCAGGGCCCTGGAAAGTGTGGCTTTCCCACAATCCCACTGAACATCATATTGTGACATTTGGCTGGAAGTAGAGAAAAATGCCTAAACTCACACATAGAAATGGCTATGGCTCACACATATGGAAATGGCTACATTTGAGTATTTAAGGTCTCTCTAACCCACTCTAGAACTCGAGACAGCACAGACACCGCCCCTCACTGCGGTGCATGTGATGTGAATCGAGCGGCTGGCGCTGGTGAAGCTGGTTGTAGTTTTCTCCAATTACGGATAGGTCTTTGACTTGGATAACAGTCAAAACATTGATTTGTACGATGGTTGGTAGGAAGACCTAGTTTAATTTATAGCAGTTTAAATACCGGTAGTGCATGTTCATGCAGTAATTTATCATGATTACAAAGGTAAGATAATGTCATAAAAGTTTATTGTTCATCTCACTACAAAGAGTCCTGTTTATTTCACCTATATCCTGCATGCATGCCTTGTAAACGTAAATGCGATGAAACGCTAAATAAAGGTACTTATCATCTTGACGGATCGAGAAAATCTACCGCAAACAAACGTAGGCCAAAGGCTGTGTAATGGAGAAGGGACTCAAAAAACAGTCTCAACTCAGGCTCGGGCCCAAAAGTCTGTTAAGCTGTCAGGCCAGGGCCGGGCTCCGGCCTAGCATGGCTGGGCTCGAGCCTAGATTTTAGGCCCGTGCAGAGCTCTACAATAGAGCTAAAGGTCGAATGACACTTATTCACACTTTGTAAAGAATTTCCTATGCATGTGTATAGGCTTTGGGTTTCAGATGTGCATTTACTTGCCACATTTATTAACATTAATAAAATCAACCTGAGTCTCACTTAGTATAATTACTAAGAATTATTATCAAATATACTGACCCAGGGTTGCTTCCAAACAACATGAAGGAATGAAGAAGCTACTGTCTGCTCCTTCACATTCACTACATTGTCTTATTTAGATGCCTACCGCCATTTTAGAAACCTGTTATAATTAATAAACATACATGCATACATCCATAGGTAGATAAATTAATGCATTAACATAAATACATCAAATACATACAGGTATATACATACATTGATTATGTGTATGCTATTGATTGATTTGTGTATAGATTGATTGATAATTATGGATTATTTGGTCCTTCTTAAATTCAAATTTAGATTTGAAATGTAGGTTGTGCACCTAAAGTAATGTAGACAAAAAAACTGTAGACAAAAAAGAACACGCTCCAATGTAGGGGTAAGACAAGTAAAGTGAATGAAATGAACATGCTTGGATCCTATCCTGTCCTAATTATCTAATCTAATTACACTACTCAACCATAGGTTCAAAGCGTAGTTAACACCAAGGGTGTTAACTACAGTACATGTTCTTATGTTCCTATATCATGTGTAGGCCTTGTTTGGTAGGCCTTGTATGTGTAGGTATCATGTACAGACCTTGTTTGAGTGACATTTCTCTGACTGAACGAAACAACCTCAAGCTGAACTTAAGTAACAACCTTAGGTTGTAGTAGTTGCAGAAGTATTCACTAATTAAATTCAAACTTTAGTGGGAAGACTATTCTGGTAATAATTAAATTCAAACTTTAGTGGGACGACTATTCTGGTAAAGAAGTTACAATCAAAAGTAACCTTAGTTCCAGGTATAGTATTAAATGGCGCCAAGGCTGTCCCTAGTGGCTACAGACAGTAATGAGAATGATCATGGCTCATGTAGCCTTCTCTGCACCTACACCTACTGGCAATAAAGCAAACTGCAGCGGGTCTGATATCGCAGCAAGAGGAGGGAAAGGAGGGAAGGAAAAGAAACAACAGAGGGGGTGCTGTGAGTAAACTGATGATATGAGCAAATGAAAAACACACACACACACACGTAGGGGCACACTGGCACATACAAGCACACACATACACTTGCACATGCAACATACACACAGACACCTACACAATGGCACTCGGGCACACAAAGAGACACTGACAGACACCAAATTGCAGGTCTCAGAGATATCAGAGAACCCACGTGCATGCACACAAACACACAGTCTGGTGCAGACACAAGCAGAAGTGACATACTTGAAGAAAAATACAGGAAAATATGATGGGTGTATTGATGCTATAATACCACAGGAATAGGATGAAAAGGAAAAAGGGATAAGGAAAATTACAAAGAAGGACAAATTAAATAGAATAAATTTAAATTAAGTCAAATTTACTAAATGAATCTTATCAATATACTATGTATTTAGATTGAGTAAAATCTGAACAGCTTAAAAGTATCTACATAAAAAACAACTGCCGAATCACAACACATTTCCCAAAACATTTCTTCAGATTTCAAATCAACTGGGAACCTGAAATATCTCCCCAGTATAGAAGAGTTGAAAAGTGATAAAGAGAGAGGGTCAAAAAGAGAGCCGGCATAGAGAAAATAGGGAGAAATCAGGACATCTGGAGACATCGGGGAGGAGAAAGCCAAACTTGACATCAGCTGGAAATATTGTTAAAAAATTAAAATTAAAAATTAAATATAAATAAAACAATTGATAAAATGGCAGCATCAAACTAAAATGACATAACAGAAAGAGAGCTAGAGTGATAAAGGTAGACCTCACGTTTCATGTAACATACTTTATCACGGGGTTTTATACTCGAAGGTTTACAGTTTAACGGAGCATTGCATAAGCCATATGAAATCCATTGATAACGAGTAGGCATTATATAGCGTGGAACTCACAAAATAGGAACTAGAGAATGGTTAGGTTGAAAACATGTTATTTACTGGTCTACAGTTATGAGTTAGATCATCAGTGTTAACAATAGGTGACCTTAAGAACACCGCTTGACCTCATTCAGACAGGAAATTGCACATAATGCAAGAGGAGACACCATTATCTTTCTATAACCTCAGGCTGTCATTTTTTTAAAACATGCCACCAATTAAATTAACTAATTTAAATTAACAAATTAAGTCATTTTAATGCTCTACTTTGCATTTTTTTGTCCATTTAAATATAATTCATACCTATAGTTTAAAAATTATTATTGATGAACATGCTACTTTACTCCCATTACGACACTGCTCTCTAGTCACAGAAAGAGAACAGTGCATCACCTCTCCAGCACCAAACCAACATAAAACAGCTAAACAGACTGAATCTGGGACTGAACCGGAGCAGACCAGACACACTGAACTTGTACCAGACCAGACCCGACTGGGATTGACTGGGGCATAGCCAGTCAGGACTGGATTCTGTTTAAGAGAGTCAAGTAAAAAGAAGAAAAGAGAGACAATGCAAAGACACGAGCAACGAGCGAGAGAGAATAACTACTGCAGTCCACGTGCAGTGCAGGGGTGTGTCGTGGTGTGTGTGTGCGCGTGTGGGGGCATCCACACGGTATGTGCGTGCGTGTGTGTGCGTTGGGCGGACTCACTCCCGGGGGCTGGGCTGATATTGGCTGTAGCAGTGGAGAGAGCTACGTGAGAGGGGGTAGATATAGTGTTTACATCGTGGAGCTGACTGAGCACGGAGGAGCGCCGCCTCACCGCGCCCTGAAAGGAACCGCTCCGCTTGAATGTGCTCACTACCTCCATCTGTAGGACACAGACAAAACAGCAACACTCAGTGAGGGAGGAGAGCCACTCTGGCTGCATGGTCACACCTGCGTGGAAGGTTTGTTGGAGGTGTGTGTGTGCAAAGTGTGCGTGTACGCGTGTGTGCGTGCAAAGTGTGTGTGTGAAGTGTGTGAAGTGTGTGTGTACACTGCGGTCCAAGCAAGTTCATTACCAAGTACTAATGTTCTAGTGTTCTTGTGTTTCACCAAAAATGTGTTAATTAAACAATTGTGTGATATATCCATCCAGTATGCACGTTTTTTTATTTTCTCAAAACTAAAGGTACAATAGACCTTTCCAACCTGTCAATCACACATCAATAATTACCAATCAGATTACCTGATTTTCCTTAGCAATGCCTGATGTCCCACAAACAAAGATAATTGTTAGCAGTTATTAGTCAAACTACAGTACCGGTACCAAACTAACAAATTAATCCAAATCGTTTTGGGTAAAAACAAAACATTACACATTACCCTTTTTCCGTTCACACTAGTCTTGCATAACGATACAGTAACAAGTGTAGTGTATTCCTAATTGATCACCTAACTTTGTTGAACAGGATGTGTGTGGTTGTTATTCTCACAGGTCACACAGCAGAATATTACTGTACCGTTTATCATACCGGTAGGTTGCCATAGGGTAGATAAACATTTAGCATACATTTTCACAGGGCACTAATGGTAAATAAATGCTTTTGCACCCTTATAAAATTGTCATTAGCGCTTCAGGAATGTGCAATTCCAACGAGCTATCCTGCCAAACTATAGTGTGCAGGGAGCATCGTCCTCTTTTCAAACCAGAAAACACAGCTGGCTAAACTAAAGTTATGTTACGGTGGATTAAATGCTTGTGGGAAGCGGCTGACCTGAACATGAGCAACATCAACAAATATAAGACTTGAAGGTACAGAAAAATGTGCCTTCAGTACCGTTACTGGCGATGTGTTCAGCTGTTGTAGCTGTTTAAAGGTTTAAAGGTGTATAAAATTACTATATTCTAATTACTTATTCTCCAAACCATTAGGGGTCAGCATTTCACCAGAATATTTTGGCGTCGTTAGTTCGCCCTCAGTTCGGTTCTTATTGCCGATTTCTCAGTCAATTCGCATACATGTGTCATATGGTAAAAAAAAGAAGCCAATAGGCTACAAAAGTGATTTTGCCTATTATAACATCAAGGCAAGAATAGCACAATTCAACTAAAACTGGTAAAACATAGAGCTAACAACACTGCTATTTTATAATATCCTTGTGCCATATCAACAAGAAAACAGCCACAGTCAGTCAAACATTATCGTCAGCCAAACATAACGCCATATGGAACGGTTACTATAGACTATGATTTGCAGGCAACTCTAGTGCGTTGCAGAAAGAAACACAAAAACCAGGGTAAAGGTTAAGGTGCTTATATTTGTCACATACACATACAGAAAAATGTATCCTCTTCATTTAACCTATCCGTCAAGGGAGCATTGGGCAGCCACTGTGCAGCACCCGGGGACCAACTCCAGATTGTTGTGTCAATGATGGCACTGACTGGAGAATGAACCTAACTGAACCTACGGGAATAGCCTTGCTCGACGTTAAGTTACTGGTAGGCCTTGATCATGAGACGTGTTGCAAGAAACACCAATTGTTTTCCTATGGTACTGTCATGCACGCTTTTCTTTTGCGCACTGCATGCAGCAATCTCGTTGGCCCAGGCAGCCATTAGAAACTTTAGTCAGCACCAGGCATAATCCATTTTACGGTTGCTACGTTACTCCACCTGATTCATCTGGTGGAATGCGACACTCCTATGTAGTGGCTCATGCCGGGGCATATCGATGGGGCTGTAATGTCTTGTATGAACAAACTAGGCTATAGTTTGACTATAGAACAATGTTGGTGTAATTAACAGATTCACCTAAAATCATTTTTTTATAGTCTATATCAGGGTTGTCCAAACTACAGCACAAGGCTGTAGGCTTAGATTTTTTTGGGGTCCCCGAGCTTTGCCAAAAACTTTGTGTTGGCTCGTGAGTTATGTGTTGTAATGATTTGAGTTGCGTTTCTCGATTTTTATTTAATTAAAATCTATTTAAATGTTTTTTTTTACCTCACCTTTGGTGGATTTTTTAAGGAGCAGGTAGGGTTTAGACATCTCACATCTGGGCATGTTGATGAGCAAACCAGACCTATCAATTGGGTATGCACTCCATTACCCTAACAGCCAAGAATATTTTTTTTTCTAAACAATAGTAGTATTTTAAAGATAATGGTCAATTGAGCTAGTTTAGCACAACTCCATTGGCCAATGCACATTAGAACTGGAGTTGGTCCTGGTACTTGTGTTCAAATACTGTATGTCATTGGAGAATAGGTTAAGGGGAGGGGGGGGGAGGGTGCGTGATATGTGTGCTTTTGTACATACAAACAAAACAGTTACAAAAAGTTAATGAAAGAAAGAAAAATAAATGGTAAAAGTTATTAGCACTTTACATGCAGGCAGTAGGTCATCCATGATTTCTCTCCCACACTGTTAAGAGTCTATTAAGAGGTTGGAGCTGTGCATTATTATGGCTTCTCAGGACTGTGTGGGTCTGTCTTGACTCTCCCAAGTCAGTTTTCTTGCACCTGTTGCACTGTGGCACAACTGACACCTTGTCAGTTGATTGGTTCACTTTAGTATTTGATGGTCATTTTGCCACTGAGCTCCGCCTACACAGTCCTGAGGAGAGGTCTAATCAGCCATTTGAACTGAAACCACTTGTGTGGGTGGCCGGGAGATTTAAAGTCTGCAATGCAAATGCTCTCACTGCAAGATGTGTGAGGATTATTTGGCTAGATACAGTAGCTCGACTCTGCAGAAATCATATTACAGGGCATTTATATACATTTATATACAGCATTTATTGCTTTTATCCAAAGCGACTTGCAAATATACTGTATTCAGGTCATACACCAGTTATCGTATATTATTTTACATGCATACATAGACATCTATTTACATTAAAATCTATATAAATATAATTAAATTACGGTATATAAACATCACAATGTCTATGAATTTCTATAACAGCACCTAAGCAATATACCTAGACTTATTTTTCAGAATTTCATATTTCAACAGAGAAGAAGGTGACACAAATGAATACTTTCAGGTACATGATAGAAGACACATGGAATGACATCTAAAGCAGACCATAGGAAATATTACACATACTGTAAATATGATTTAGGAGAAACCCATGAACCCATGAAATGAAAACAGGTGACTAATGAAGAACTGCTCTTTGAAGACATGCACCAGCATGCATCAGAATCTCAGACTGTACCACCTGCTATCTTAGATGTAACATTTCTAGAAGAATAAAGGGAGGAAAAAGTTATGGGCCGTGTCTGAATTCTTTATACCACATACTGCATAGCATGCAGTTTTAATATTGTATACAAGTTTAGGATGCAAAAAAAAAATCAGAAATCAAATCTAGAAATATGTGTTGCTACACAAACTGCAAGACTGGTTTATGTGTAAACATTTAGTGTTGAATATAATTTTTTGTATTTTAAACAACAGCGGCATTCAACACATTTAATAATATTTACAAGCCTTGTATTCCTTTGTTGGGGGTTGAAAACAGTCACTTCTGCTGGGATTGCAGCAATCAAGTAAGTGCCTGATCCACATGGCCTGTGTTCTAAATACTATTAATTCAAACTAATAGTGTGTAGGATACAGTACCTTTTTAAATGCATACTACGGAATTCGGACACGCCCATAATGACTATGATGGTTATTTAGTTCTAGAGAAAGTTAAAGTACCTGTGTTTGGATGCGGTTGAGGCCACGGAACCAGAGGATCTGTCCACGACGCAACTCCCTTTCAGCACAGTCAATCTCCTCCTCGTCTTCTGCCAGCTCCTCCCCTTCCTCTTCCCCTGGCTCCAGACCCAATCCTGCTTCCTTCAGACATGGCAGCCGCTCTGTCGGCACTGTGGCAATCAGCTGATACCCAGAAAACAATTGTTAAAGGGAGGGTCTGTCCAGAACGCTTGATAACTTCTAACGCAAATCAAAGCAAAAACACATTTCCCTTCAATGCCATGCCCCCACCCGACCCAACCCCCCTTGAAAAGAAGAGATTTATCACAGAATATTTACCTAGTCCCACATTAGGAGTAAACATTGTGTGGACACTGTCTACACAAGCTGAGAGTGGTTTCAGCTACAGCAAGCATGTAGAGCTACTTACCTGGCCCCAGAGCAGTTCTCCAACTCCAACAAAAAGACACCAGAGCCACTGCTCCACATTAAGAGGAGCGCAGCTGAAGGGCTTCCCTCCCCACTGCACAATTATGATCTACAAAAGGGGAACACACAGACAGCAAATGATTGCCACACCCAGAACAACAAAACAAAAAGCACTATAATCTCTATTCACATCAATAGCTACAGTATATCTCTTTTAGAGAATATTCTAACAGGAAATAAATGATGATGAAATGCAGTACATAGTGTAGGTATACTATTATCTTGTGCATTATGGGCCTGATTAATGGACTGACTGTATAGTAAATAATATGTGATGCAACAATGTAACCCTCCCAGTGCATCGCAGTGTGCTTTATTGGCAGTAGCAAAGTGTAAATAATTTGCACAATGAACAAGGCTTATCTGAGGGACATTGATTGTCATCAACACAATAGTGCACTGCAAAGTGATAACTGTGATAAAGAGCACGATGTTTTGCGCTGTGAACTGTAATGATATACAGTTTTTCTCACCATCTCTCTATCTTTGATAATGTATTTTTGTACAAATCCCTCAAATGCCACTTTACACTCAAAAGTAATCCTATATATTGTACATACGGTAGACGTCCAACAGACTGAATAAACCCATACAGGCCCCTGCAGTCCACAGATTTTTGTTTTCAAAGTAAGTAGGCTACATTATATATTTAATAGTTAATAGTCACTCCAACAGGGATAAACGTGCAGGGTCTCAAGGAGAATGTGTCTGACCTGGAGACCAGAGACCAAGTCAGAGTCTGTGATTCTTGTGGAAGACCATTTTCATGCTTTTAAATGTAAGCTATCTCCAGGACAAATTTGTGTTGAGGTCTGAGAATAGTGTGATCTTGAACATAGTCCTCTTGTTGACTATATTCTTGACAGTGTAAGATAGATAGACAGATTAGACCTCCGGAAGAAACTGCAGCACATCCAATGTAGCCAGCAGTTTCTTATTCTTGCGAGTAGAGCTCTTAGTAATTGGACTCCAGCTGAGTCATCCTGCTGCTGTAACAGGACAGGTCCACTCCCATCACTTTCATGATTTTTGTGAGGGTGTGGTCCTCTACATTTCATTGACAGCTTTCAAATGATCTATCATAGAAGTAACCATGTGATAAGACCAGGGCCAAGTTACTGACCGGGCAGTGGCCCATTGGTCCTTCCTAATAGATTGTACCGATCCCAGCAAGGCAATTACTAATTCAAGGATTTCATATTTGTGAAATACACACTACATGTAGGACATTTATTCAGAAGTATAGTACAGCATTTAAGAAAAAAAATGTGAAACATTCCTAGGCAGAGGCCTTGGTATTTGTATGCCCAGGGAACCCCTGGTGGGTTGCTCTGGCCATGGATAAGATGTAACTCCTATATACTCTGATAAAAACAAATGAATGTCACATGTGATCAAATGTGAATGTGCTTTTTTCTGTAAGGGATATCAGCCTGGTAGCTGCAAAAGCAATAGATAGCCTGATTGACAATGGCTTCTGATAAGTAAGATTTCCCCGCAAATTATGTACTTTACCATCCTGGTACTAATGTAAAGTATATGTTTCAAAACACGACAGACAAAATACAAAATACACATTATATTTATTTCTGTATATACGGAAGTAGCAGAGTTTACGAGGAGAAGACCCATTTCCAACCCACTCTGTGATCAATGAGAATGCCTCAATAACTGTCTTTCTTTGTTAACTTTTTTCAGGACCCCCCACATTTATCAATTAGACTCTTAAGATGTGTATTCATCTTCAGTAACTTGCCTAAGTTGTAGACATAATAATTAGAATATTTGAACACAAAAGCAGAGAAAAAGCTCCAAAAATGCAACATGTATGCAGGCACCGCAATGCCTTTGGATGGCCAGCTCACCTGCACGGCGAAGGTCCCCAGCACAATAGAACAGAAGATGGGGTTTCCAAATATGCCATCAAAGACATTCCTCTCCCCGTGGATCTTGCGGGCGTTGATTTCATTGAACAGTTGCATGAGGACGAAGGTGTTAAAGATGATGGTGTAGTGCTCGGACGGAGGGGCGTGGAGTGGTGCGTTGCGGCCACTGTCAATGTTAAATATACGCTCGCCTACGGAGAGGCAAGAAGGTAGGAGAGGAAGATACTGTGTTCACAAAGATACTCAAGAAAAGGATGCAAGCTACAGTAGCATGTCTCAAGTTAAGGTTACATTCAAATGTTTTCATTTAATTGTAGTGTGAAATTATTGATGTACAGAATGTAATCAGTTTGAACAATCCATTCTTCCATAGAAGTGTATAGAAACATTTGTGTTTTGTCTACAATCACCATGAAATCATTTGAAAGGTACTACATTCAAAGCACATAAACATGACCATGCACCACCCATCTGAAAGATCATGGTTCGATCCTCAAACAAGCCCAGACTAACTGTAAGCACCCCTAACTAATCCTTATAACTCTACTAACTGTAAATTGGTATGGATAAAACCATCTACTTAATGACTCGATTGTAATTGCAAAATCCCATGCTGCTACTTTAACGAGACAACTCTGACCTACCGTCACTGCTACTAGAGCTGCATACAGTATATTATGGAACTGGCCTGTATGTGTATGCACATTGGACAGTACCTATGAACAGAAGGGTAAAGATGATGACTAGCTGGTATACGCCATGACCCAATATGTTTTTCATCATGGTCAAAGAGATGAGCGGGTTGTTACGGCCATAGGGTTTCCGTAGCAACAGCGCTTCAGTGGGGGGTTCAGTTGCCAGGGCCAGAGAAGCAAACGTGTCCATGATCAGATTCACCCATAACATCTGTACTGCTTTTAGTGGAGAGTCCTAGATGGAAATGATGGCAGACAAGACATGTTAGAAGTTCAATACAGGACAGTATAAGGAAAGACATGGAAGTACAAGACAAACAAAGAAAATAAAAACACAGGACAGCACAGAACAGTACAAAGACAGTCAAGATTAGACAAAAACAGAACAGGACAAGACAGGAAAGAAAGACAGACATTGTATATGTTCCCCTACCTGAGTGATGCAGGCCCCTGTGAACGCTACAATGACTGCTACCACATTGACGGTGAGCTGGAACTGCAGGAACTTGGAGATGCTGTCGTAGACATTCCGTCCCCACATGACCGCCTTAACGATACTAGAGAAGTTATCATCAGTCAGAATGATGTCAGATGCCTCCTTAGCCACATCCGTCCCTGCAATACCCTGCACCAAAGCACACACGAGAGAGAGGGTGAGCGGGGAAAGGGAGAGGATGACTATAACAAAATAAATGTATATTTGTTCAGCTATAGTATGTGTTCTTTTAGGCCTTTGGACTGAGAGAGAGTTTACTAAAACCCCTCAGACTGAAAGGGCTCTATCTCACACCTGGCACAAAGTGGCGCAAGGCGCAAACTCAAGTGTCTTTGTTAGTTTTTGACCAACGCAGTTGTCATTTCCCCGTCCAGCACCCACGTTGTTTAAATAGTAAATGGTCTTAACATGAGGTGTGGCCTAGCGCATTGCTGGCACATTGCTATACTGAGTCCTGGTCTGAAGTCACAAGGGAACCCTCAGGGCCATCAAGGTATTTAGTGAATACCCCAAAATAAAATATAATATAGCCTAATAAAAATTATATATACTGTATATATATATTTATTTTTATTTTTATTTTATTTTATTTGAAAACTAAACAATAAAACAACAGAGCTTCTGAAAGTGAGACCTTTCAGTAATGAGCATACTTTTCTTCTCTGACACTTAACGGTGTTTAAAAAAAAAAACTACATTACATGAATGCAAATGGGGTGGAAATTAACCAATCACATGTTTTCTTGTGATAGTTGCTAGGTAGAATACTCTGAACAGCAACTATGTTACTCTCTGAGCAATGTGGAGCATTCAATACACGTATTTAATACCTTTCACGTTTCAAGTGAATAAAGGCATATTTGACATTTCATTAGCCAATCACAGTTTGATATTGGATGGAGGTGGGACTTTCTGTAAGAATTTCATCACCATTTGACTAATACAGAATGCCCTACCATGTGACTAATGCTGACTGTGTGAATGCTTGTGACCTGCGTGACTACTGTAGCTTAACTGCATGGGCTTCCCGCTAAAGGCCTGCATGCTACTCTCTTTACAGTAAGCTAGAATGAAAATATTTGGCCACTAAAATTTGATCTACTGTAGTACAGTACTATGGGACACAACGAGAAAAAAGTAAGACCGAAGAGAAGAATTATGAAACGATTGATATTCACATTATTTCAGGGAAGGTATCGTTAAGCTAAGATAAAAGCGGCACCAGCAAGTACCGGTACCATAAAAATAATGCAGCGACAATATTAATCTTTTTGTCAGCATTGAATATTGGGGAGGAATTTGAGTGTCAAGTGGTATTTTTGAGCATCGTGATGACTTTGACGCTGACACAATGCTGTACATTGACGATGGATCAAACTCTTCTCCACCATACTGTACATTATTACTGTACAATAGATACCTCTTCTCATTGGAGTTCCGTTCCCATGGCAACACTAAACAAATCGTTTGATATCTGGCAGACTGGAGATGGATATGAAAAATGTGCCTGAAACGGATTGCAGAGTTTTAACTACACTTTAACTGGGCAGCTTTCTTGTCATCTACAAGGATACGGTTATATAAGGCCGATTACAAGAGAGAGGCTGTGCACCAGGAATTAGAGAGTATACACACAGATGGGCATGAATGGGCATATCCATATCTGCACTGCCGATAAGAGGTTAAGGACCACGAGCAATGTTTTTGTTGTTAATATTTATGTTTGATCTGTTTTTGCGAGATTGTTGCTTGACACATTTAGAGGCAAAATCCAAAAAACATGTCAGGTTCACTCTCTCCTGTCAGTGCCATTGACCAAAGACCTGGAGTTGGTCCCTGGGCGCTGCACAGTGGCTGCCCACTGCTCCCTTGAGTGATGGGTTAAATTCAGAGAACAAATTTCGATACATGTGTGTGTATGTGACAATAACAGCACTTTTACCTTTTACCTTTAACATGCAGGGTTGTTTTGTGTGTTTGTGGAGACCTAGTGCACAGTAGGCCTGAAGATTGAGCGTTTTGATAAACTATTAGTGTTAGTAGTACAAGTCAGGCAAATATTTAGACCAGGCTGTACTGTATTATGCATTTTACGTGTGTGTGTATATGTGAGGTTAGCATCACTATAGTAGTCTATGCTTATAGGCAATCGTTAAACTTTTGCGCACCGGTTCTGAACGGTGTGCAACAGCTTTTGAGTTGTTGTGGTGACCCTGAACGCCCACCGTCAAGGGTCACGGTTCGCTACTGGCAGAAGTCAGCACGCCGCACATCTTTAAGATAGTATCGTCTATTGCGGGTGCACATCGAGCGTGCACTCTGCTTGTTACACACACAGGCAAGCACAGGAGCGCACAAACATACAAAGGTAAACCATTTTACAAAGTGAAATATATATATATTTTATGGATCTTGTTGCAAGCGCATGCCTGTTTTTTTTACAGGGAATGGGAGATGACACCTGAATTGATTTATCATATGTTACGCCCAAAACACAGCCATGAATATTGAAGAGAATAAGTTCAAACCTTTTGAACCTTACACCTGGCGGACCGACCGCAAAAGCAAATGGACTAAATGCAGTGTGCGCCTTGGCTTTAGACCATGCGCTTAGATTATTAAAATAGGGCATAAAGTCTTAAATCTTAGAGTTGCTTCTGTATAATTATCATAGGCTACACCCATGAACGTATGACATCAAGAGTTCTTTAACATCAAACATTGATCTCTGACCATGGGTGTGGTGGGAAAGGGGAGATATACATCCCCCCCAGTTTCATAAAGAACAAAATCACCCCCTGCCCCCCCACTTTTGAATTTAATTTGATTTAAATTGAAATACGTCCGATGTAGCATAACTCGAGTTACATTTGTTTATTTGACTACTTTGATGACCATCATAAGGCTACCAGCATTGGCAAGTCCACTATAGTCCACTATTCAATGCCCCACCCTCCTTGGTTGTTGCTATAGGCATGCCCTGTAAAGTAAGCTATTTGCACCTGGCACATAGGCTAATGGTGTTTGATAACAGTTAGATATATTCCAAAGGAAATAATAGCATATTTCTCAAATCATATTTCTGAAATATCAGAGAGAAGCAGACAGAACTACAAAATGCTTTTAAGAGCTAGTTTCTTAAAATTCCACCAGTCTCAATGCACGATCTTGACAATTCACGTGAATGACAAACATGTAGGCTAGACTACAGAAACACAGGTAAGTCAGCCTACATTGTTTTATTTTAAGATAATGTTTAGTTATGACTTCCTATAGTTTTCATTATCTTGGCTTGGTTCAGACATTTGTTTAGCGCACCGGGATTTGTCTCATATCGATCTGGATCTCATAATCGCACAATACGAACTTTACTGTACCATACAGTAAAGTTTGTTTTCGTCTTGGATCATCAGATACCATCCATTTCATGTCCTGTTCTTGTGTTTATGTTGGTATCTCCTCTTGATTTTTTGGCTTCAGAAAAGGGAAAAAATACGACACCCCCCTCTTAGGCTTTTAGGATGTAAAACCATGTGTACCAACGTGCACCATTTCGACATTTTCCCTGAAAGCTTGACAATTCCCCTGCGCATAACATAGGTTTGTACATTGACCGTTATTGGAAGGGGAATATTTCAGAGAGGTTTGCTTATTTTTTTTAATAGGGAGATATATAATGGGGTGTGTTGTTGACCAGTAACCATGTTGGAATGTTGACCAGTGTAGAGCCTAATCTATGTCATCACCATGTGTAACGATGTCAAGACATAAATTATGTAAATCTTACTCTCAAATACTTCAATACATGCGTCTGTGCTACCTGTAATACATTTTTAGTGACAACGTTGTAATGTGTTTGTTTTTTGCGTGGGGGAGCAGTGGTCAAGTCCCGGCTGGGACAGATTTCACTCTGGCATCATATTTGGTTTTAATAACTAAAAGCAGCCTTGCCTTTACAGGCTTAAAAGTTGAGCCATTTTTTTTCGCACTTTCATCCCCCCCACCTCCTGCGCCACTGTCTCTGACTGCATTATTGTGGGGTAAAATGGTGAAGCTACCTTAAGAAAACTAAGGGCGCGTTCACACCTGGCTTGTTTGCAGCAGTTGAATCGGAGCGTTTCCCCTAGATCGGTTTGTTTGGGCATGTGTGAACACGGCAATTGCACTCTGTTTCGGAACACCTCAAACGGGCTGAGACCGCTCATCTCAGCGCATTTGCATTCGAACTCTAGAGCGGTTCATTTACAGTGTGAACACAATTGGCCCATCTAAGCGGGACAACACATGCCCAACACATGCCCAACATTTGTAGCAATTTGTATTGATTCAGACTCTGATCCGGAACAACACAAACAAACCATACAGTAGGTGTGAAAGCGCCCTGAATTACTATCTATGTTTTTGAAAATGTATTGTGTCGTGCTAATGGTAATTAGAGCTCTCAATAAATTACAACAAAACAGTCACACAAACGCAACTGAATACATTCAACAATATTTTAAACAGGACGTTACCATGGCAAAGCCCACATCGGCTTTCTTCAAAGCTGGCCCATCATTAGTTCCATCCCCTGTTACAGCGACAACCTGCCTCTGCTCTAAAACAGTACTGTCGATGATGCCTGGTCAGAATTAGGAAATATAATTAACAAAATGTTTGTATATATGGATTATATTTTGTATTGTTTGTGTGTGTGTTTGTGTACAGTATATGTGTGAGTGTTGAAACAAACCTTTGGGTGTCTACAGTATGTCTTAATGAACACATTGACTCACCTTTGACCAGTGTGTGTTTGTCAGTGGGTGAGGAGCGGGCCAATACTCTGAGTTTTGGCCAGATCTTGTCGATACGCTCCTGTTCAATCTGCCAATCACAAAGTGTAAGGTGTCACTGTTAATCAAGTATTTTGCAATTTAGGCGTGTGGTAGAACACATTATAAAAGGCCTGAATAGATAAGATGCAAAATGTTAATTAAAACACATCAAACTCTTATGTGAACATTCTAGGACTGGCCCCAAATATTTGATTATTATTCGGGTATTCGTTCGTTGGGTATGTATTCGATTAAAATATTGGGATTAGAGTATTCGTTTTTTCACATTATGCATGCATGTTTTTCCATTAATCCCTACTGTCCCCATATAAACCCACATGTTGAAATGTAATTGCCTGCCCTACACTGTGTCATCAACACAATTGATTGCAATTGGCTCTGTTTGTAAGAAGAGAACGAGGCTAATCATTCAACACGTACTCTTATTGGCTAATACAGGAGGTATATGCTATTTTACAGCTCTGACTGGCTCAATTGACGTGTCAATCAAAGTGGCCATTTTGAGCGCATGGCTAGGTTTACATGTGTGCTCACTGAAGCTAAGAATCGAAGATTACTTCTTAATTATAGTTGAGTTTTTAATGTTTTTTTTTTTGAAAGAGTATTCGAATACTCGTTCGGAAATACCATAAAGTATTCAAAACCTGTAAAATGGTATTCGGGACAGCCCTAGAACATTGAATGTGAATTTCAAAGTCTAAATTATCAGTGCAGTAATAATCCTTCCAAGAGGAAATGGGGAATTGTTCCATAGTCTATGCAACCAACCTAAATGCAACCAGCCCTTGACATACTGGATGTTTTCCCATGCACCCCCCCCCCCTCCCAGTTGAGAACCACTGGGATCATATTGGCATTTTTATATAGCATAGTGATTTGGCTTACAATCAGTTTATTACAGAAAATCACACGGCAAAGCATTACTTTCTTCTGAGATATGTTGTATAATTCTGTATATAAAGGCCAACGCCCACTGAAGGTATCAACGTGCATCAAGAGACACCAGGTAGTTTGTTTTAGCGTGGCAACGCCCACTGGCAGCATCTAATGTGTGTCGACGCCAAGGTTTAGAATGCGGTTATATTTTTTGGGTGTCAAGCCATTAACATGCATTGAATATCTGCAGATTTCTGAGCTTCTCCGTCAAGTTTTCTTTACGTTTTGAACATTGCATTCCTTGATGCACCATCCAATGCCGGCGTTGGCCTTAATAAGCTTAAGCAAATAAGCATATTTCAATAAATAACAATTTCAAACAAAAGTTATTTCTTGAATCTTGAAATAATCTTTGAACCACTTAAAAGCATTCTGTGACTTCTTATGAAATAACACTACCTCAGTAGTATGTACACACTTTAGCTCACCTCTCCTTTCTCATTCCTGATTCGTCGGTTAAAATCTTTGCCTTCCAGACAGATAAAGTCATCCCCAGGATGAATGATGCCACATTTTGCGGCAATGGCCCTAGCTGTGTTGATGTTGTCACCAGTCACCATGCGCACTGTGATGCCAGCACGCTGGCACTTGCGAATAGCTTCAGGCACCTTAAAGAGTCAGAGACACTGATTATGCTAGCACACTGGATTTGGCATGCACTTTAAACCAGGGATTTAAAGCAGGAAAACCGTGATTGTGTTTCAGGCTCACAAAGCCATACCTCAGGCCGCACAGGGTCCTCGATCCCCACCACAGTGATGCTGGTCAGTTCAGTGACTATCTCGGCTTCATTCTCCCAGTCGGGGACTGGATTCTCAGGCAGGTCACGGAAGGCAATGCATATGGTCCTTAACCCCTCACATGCCATTGGCTCAATCACCTAGGATTCATGTTAAAACATAAACAGTTTATTTGTTTGTCTAATTCAACATAATAAATAATCACAGTGTGCTTATCACCACAGGATACCAGTACACAATATACTCTAGGCTCGATCGCTGCACCCCCACATCCCACACTTTCTAAGCGTTAATAACAAACTAAAACAAAATAACTTCACAAAGCATATAGATTTTTTGAAAACGTATCACTAATTCTATACCGGAAATAACTATATTTTGGAATCTATCTCTAACTTATGGAACTGAGGCGAGAACACATTCTTGCTAATGAGCTATTTTTTACAACCCAAATAGAATCACCTGTTTGACCATCTCGTCTCTGTCACGCGGCCGGAAGCTCCGAGGTTGACCGTTAGCATCTAGGATGTAGGAACACCTGGAGCGAGTTATGAACGACAGTCATGTAAACAATCTCATCCATATCTTATCTTTCACATATAAATTCTGTCCTCTCTCCTAACCCCTAACCTACTTCTTCAGCAGGATCTCAGAGGCTCCTTTGCTGTAGAGACGGAAGGAGCCGTTGGGCAGCTTGATCACTGTACTCATGGACTTGCGCACCGAGTTGAATGTGTATACCTATGACGGACAGATTGTGTATTTATACAGAGGCATACAGTAGCCATTTATCTATCTAGCTAGCTAGCTAGAACAGTATTGTCATACCTTATAGATCTTATCTTCTGGGATCTGCTCCCTGACAGTGGCGTAGTCCTGCTGCAGGTCTATGACAAATCCCAACAGGCCACACTCTGTCTTGTTCCCCACCTGCTTGGCCAGGCCCCCCTCCACATCAGGCGGCTGAGGCCGAGACAGAGAGGTGGGTAGAGAAAAGGGCATGGGTAGATCAGATTAGGTTTGACAGATCACAGTGGAAGAGAGAAGAGCAAATGCAATAATTCCCTAAATTATTTTTTGCTCACCATGATATTGGAGGTGTAGGCGCTGTTGATAGCAATTGCATTGACCAAAATATTTATGGTCTTGGGATGAACCTGTCCTGGATCAGGCACAGTACGATGGTGCACATCACCTAGGCAATTACAATATATAGAAATATCAGTTTTGCTACAGTTTCATGTGGATATGGAACTGTGGAACTTCATCAATAGTGTTTTATTTTAATGCATTGGCATATTGCTACAGAGATGCTATACAATATAGAATAAACAACATTTTAATATGTTCTTCTTCACACAACTGTAAAACTAGCAGATAAAAAAACAGAAAACAGTATGACAGGTGAATATGAAATGCCATAATTGGTAAACATCTACATCTTGAAAACCTAAAACCAATGTTTCTGGCATAGACAGAACCTAGATTAGCATAATCAGGGTCCTATATTCCCAGAATTCTATGTTCCCTGGGATTTATGTTCCCAGGGTCCTGTGCTCCCAGATCCTGTGTTCCCAGGGTCCTACATTCCCAGGGTTCTATGTTCCCAGGGTCCTATGTTGCCAGGGTTCTATATTCCCAAGGTCCTGTGTTCCCAGGGTTCTATTTTCCCAGGATCTTATATTCCAAGGGTCCTACAGTCCCAGAATCCTATGTTCACATGGTGCTATATTCCCAGGATTCTATATTCCCAGGGTCCTATGTTCCCAGGGGTCTATATTGCCAAGGTCCTATGTTCCCAGGGTCCTATATTCCCAGGGTCCTGTGTTCCCAGGGTTATATATTCCCAGGGTCCTATGTTGTCAGGGTTCTATATTCCCAGGGTCCTGTGTTCCTAGGGTTCTATTTTCCCAGGATCCTATATTCCAAGGGTCCTACAATCCCAGAATCCTATGTTCGTATGGTGCTATATTCACAGGATCCTATATTCCCAGGGTTCTATATTCCCAGGGTCCTATGTTCCCAGGGGTCTATGTTCCCAGGGTCCTATTTTCCCAGGGTCCTATATTCCCAGGGTCCTGTGTTCCCAGGGTTCTATATTCCCAGGGTCGTATGTTCCCAGGGTCGTATGTTCCCAGAGTCCTATGTTGTCAGGGTTCTATATTCCCAGGGTCCTGTGTTCCTAGGGTTCTATTTTCCCAGGATCCTATATTCCAAGGGTCCTACAGTCCCAGAATCCTATGTTCGCATCGTGCTATATTCACAGGATCCTATATTCCCAGGAATCTATGTTCCAAGGTTCCTATATTCCCAGGATCATATGTTCCCAAGGTCCTACTATGTTCCCCAAGTGTATATTGCACCCAATGGGAATATGATTAAGGGTAATATATTCCTCAGTTCTAGTGCTCTCCCAGGGTCCTATGTTCCCATGGTGTATAACCATTAGTTGTGTGTTTATATGTGTTGTGTGCTCCCCTGGGTATCGCTAGATATTTGGCAAGCAAGCAGAAGCTGGTATCTGGTGCAGAGTTGCTTCTGTACCATTAATGTGATCTGTCACTATCAAATTAACAAATTATCCAGGCTGGTCCCCATGGTTGTCAGCCAGGCTAACACATGCAGAGGCTTTCTGATTTCCCACCTATGTACGTCTGCACGACGGTCATACGATTGGTGGTGAGGGTGCCAGTCTTATCAGAGCAGATGGCAGTAGCATTGCCCATAGTTTCACATGCATCCAGATGGCGTACAAGGTTGTTGTCCTTCATCATTTTCTACACATAAAGAAGAGAGAATAAATTATGTAAAGCGGAAAGAAGCACAGCAAGGTATAGTGAATATGCGTTATTTTCTGAGAGATTACTGCCAGGAGTGTCTCCCACACAATACAAAGACACACACTTCCCTGGAAAGGTTAAAGGGATGGTTCCTCAATGTTTAATCCATGATGGGTTAAATGTCACCCTCAACACAACATGAGAAACATAACAGTATCCATGAATGACAATTACATGTGTAAATGAAAATGACCAGACAACATGGGTGAGTAATAAATAGCCATCTAACTCTTTCATTGTACAACATTCATAGTAATTTATTTGTAATCCACAAGGTAAAAATGGATATCATTTCAGAAGATAATTGGAATTAGGTCACATGTTTCTTGCATGTGAGTACAGTTATAGTATTAAGCAGGTAGGGGTTAGCTTGTTTCAGCCTCTTCCGTCTATTAGCACTATGTCACATAAGCAACTCTGTGCTGAACGTGATACATAGACCCCTGTTAGCTCAACAGCCCATTCTGAAATTGAGAAGTAGATTTTCATTGGCTATTAGTATTGTCACTCAGTCTGTATCTGTAATTCTGGTGCAACGCAAGTGCAGTAGCCTACTTTATTTACTAATTTCAGTGACACTTAAACACTACCAGAGCGATACCTGAAAACAGCCAGAGTCGTGTTGGTAAATTTCTCAAATAATTCCTTTGTAGAAGTTTAACATCTGACTTTGACTCTGTCATTGAGTTACGTAGTTGGTTGATGTGCATGTCAATTAATATACCTCTCCTGTCAAGTAGGCAGATCTTGACGCCGTTAGCCAGCAGTGTCCCAGACTTTACATAAGAAAAAGCTTCTTATGGGTTAGCCAATCTGCTCAAGGATGCTTAAAGAAAGGCCAAAATCTCAGTCCCTTGTTCCAATCCAGTAGAAGTTCTTACCTTGACAGAATAAGCCAGAGAAATGGTGACAGCCAAAGGAAGACCCTCTGGTACAGCCACAACCAGGACAGTGACACCAATGATGAAGAACTTGACAAAGTATTGAACATAGACCGGGGTACACTCTGCCAACCACACACGACCTGCAATATACATACACATTGAGTCAAATACAAATTTCTTAGCAATAACTAGATATTTTAGCTGCTAAGGTATTAACAAACTAACACAGCAAACTTGAAAAGTGTACGTATGATATTCTGCTAGTTTATAGGCTCATACAGACAGAACCAACCTTCAACAACAAATGTCTCAATGACAAAGTACAGCACCAAGATTATGACAGTGATAGCTGACATCACCAAGCCTGTGGAGAGATTCAAGGAGCGATTGGTCAGTCAACTTGAGTCATTTAATGTAATTACTTTTGCAGCTGAACAACACTTTCACACAATATATTGTATTTATTATTTGAAGGACTAATTTACTGTATACATGTACAGTATGTTCAATGAGAAATGGACAAGAGAAATTAAATTATGAATTTTAAAAGCTTTGAGACATTACGTTTAAATATCAAACAAAATGCGAAGAGAAGGTGATTAATACTATTTCCACTTTACCTTTAAGCTACATTTGAAACACCACGTTTCAATTGGTTCTCCTCGGTGAAACCTTTCTCACCTGCTTTGCCGATCTGAACGGCCAGCTTGGTGAGCTTGCCCTGCAGAACGCTCTTCTCTTTCTTGGGAATGTTTGCCTTCTTTTTCTCTCTATCCTCTACTTCCCCCCCCTCTGCGCTCTTCAGAGGCTGCATTTCCATAGCAACGCCCCCGTCCTGCTTCTTGGCTGAAATATGCAAGCATAAGCACATGCAGGCGTGCTCGTAAACATCAGAAAACACGGGTACCGGTACTAAACATACAGTATACACATGTCCTTTAGCTTTACCTTTGTTTTGATTGTTCTCTATAGCTCCATCAGGCTGTTTTCCTGGGAGAGTAAGAATGAGAGAGAGAGAGAGAGAGAGAGGCTGAGAATGTAAATGTAATAAAGAATTGTCAACCATTTGTATTTGAGCTCAGGACACTTACAACACTAAAATTAGAAGCCACCAAAACATAATAAAAACATCATAGGAACACTAATAGGGATACACACATCCTCAAATAGGTAATGAGACATTTACTGCACCGTTTACTGGGGTCCCACTGAGGTGGGGGGCATACAAGGGGGGAGGGGCATACAAGTTTGTTCTCACATACCATTGGTGACTTTGCTGTGACTGGCATCTGCAGAGTTGAGAATCTGAGTATTTTCCTCTGTTTGGAGGGGCAGTGGAGAACGTTCAAATAAATGGATGTTTTGGGTATATGTGAAAAACAAATTCAAAAATGAAAATAAAGAGTGTGACTAGACCCCTCAAATGTTTTGGTGACAATATAAAATGGTTATAGGGCATAGTCAAGGTTATAGCCTATATTTTCCTCAAAATCAAAGAGAAAAAATATTTACTGCATGGGAAAACCTAACAGCTTATGGAATTATTTGAAATCATACTTATCACCATAAGTATTATATATTGGCTTCAGTAAATAGCTGTCTGAATGATCGAGCCCTAGGGTTGTACTGTAAATAACATGCAAACAAAAGCATAATAATTATTCATGTAAACAACAAACAAAACAAATGCTAATCCACCTTTTCTCTCTGATTCTCTCTCTCTCTCTCTCTCTCTCTCTCTCTCTCTCTCTCTCTCTCTCTCTCTCTATCTCTCGGCTGACATTTTCCCTAATTCAAAATGCATGTGAGGCCTACACATTCCCTTGCATTTAGTAACCACAGTGATATAGTAGTAGAGGTATTGAGTGCACCGGTAATGATGTTAGCTTTTAAGTGCCTTTTAAAGCATATGTAGCCTCTGCTGTTGTTGTCTGCAGCTTTGCTTTGGGCTGCAATGACTTTCAAAAAAAGTCTTAGCATAGGATAATGTTTTGTTTAGTTGAGCAACCAACACTCTCATCCCGTTTCTTTCCCTCTCTTTCTCTCTCTCCCTATCTCTCGCTCCTTCAATAATTGATTCAATCTGCAGCCTATTTTTTAGATTAAGGGAAGGAAGGAAGGAAGGAAGGAAGGAAGGAGAGAGAAAGCAAACAATAGCAGATATGCAATAGCGAAAGCTAGTGAAACAGAGATGGAGAACATATGAGGTAAACAGTAAGTTGTGTGAGAAAGAGAAAAAAGTATAGAAATATGAGCGAGAGAGAGACAGAGAGAGAGAGAGAGTGAGATGAATGTATGCTGAATTATCCATGAGGTTAAACTGGTATGTTTCCTGTTAAAGCTCTTATCTGAAATTAGTTAGGTGGGCCTCTCTATGGTACCTTCACCCATGCACAGGCTCAGCATACACACACCTACACAACTTTGGGAAAACAATTGGAAGTATTCATGTGCAGATGAAGCTGATGTGCAATCACTACAAACATCAACACAATACCAAGTATATTTGTCTAATTTCTAGTAAAAATCTCTAACTACATTTAATATAAGACACAATTACCTAACAAGAGCTCTTCTATCCAGATATAATGTCTTATTTCAAGAAATCTTACAAACAAATTTTCACTTGTTCCATTGGCAGATTGATTTACTTATTATGAGCAAATATGACCTTGTATTCATAATTTTTTTACTTATTTTTGAAGAGCCATTTTTGCAGTGAGCATGTGAACGTCGCCTTTCTGTAAGATCCAATAAGACAATAAGATGGCATCCATTCACTTCCTCTGTTATTAGAAGATGACTGAACACCACATTTCAACTATTAACTGCACTGTGGCTCTCGTCCTTCTCTCTTACCTTTCTTATCCTTCCCCTCCTCCTCCATCTCTCCAGCACCCAGAAGTGTGAATATGATGCCAGTCTGGGAGTTGATACCCACAGCCGTCACCAACATCCTCCCTGAACCCTCCATCACATGGGTACCTAAACATGCAACATTATCTAGTTAAAAGTGTGTCTTTTTTACTTAAGTCTATATATGCTACCCAATTAATAATATATCTTACTGTAACTGCAACTAGACAAGAACTTTAATGCCTAAAATTAAACATTTTAAGCAGTTTCTTCATCCAAGAAAAACTTTTAATGTCATCTAAGTTTGATGTAAACAGTAAACATAGACAAGCACTTTAATGCCCAAAATTAAACAGTTTAAGCAGTTTCTTCATCCAAGAAAAACATTGAATGTCATCTAAAGTTGATGTAAACAGTAAACATCCTAATACATGTTCCTGAATTAGAATGTGCAGTCAGAGCATTACAATGCCATACAGAGGTTTAGATGCTGAGCTTTTGTAGGAGGGTAAAAAAGGCTTGCTCAGCTATATTTTGTGTCACAAGGTTATCATTCATTTACCTGAGGTACGGTAATCATTTTGTTCAGAAATGTTTACGCAAGCAGGTATTTGAGGAAGGGCAGCTGGGTTTCATCCCCACATCTAGTTTCACTTTGATATTACTCTCATTCTGCTGTTGGTGAGAAGGATAACCCCTACAAGTCACATAGGTTCAGAGCGGACACTGGTAGCTATCAAACTGAAAGGAATATGGTGGAGACTAGTGATGCGCGGGTCATGGTTTTTTACAGCCCGCACCCACCCGACCTGTTATGAGAGCCAACCCAAAAATATGCGTGTATCAACCACCAAAACCCGACCAGACACGCAAACTGCCAACATGAGCCTGTATAGCAATGACAATATAGAGGTACTGATTTCTAATTTAATGAACGTTTCAAAGTCACATACACTGGTGCAGACAATAGCAGAGCCACCAAAGTCTTTATGCCTAATGTCATAGAGCCACAGCAGACTACAGCAAAGTGAGTGAGCAGTAGTCTTGCTAAACTAGGCGTATTTAATTGTTACGTTTACCTGTTAGCAATAGGCTACGCTACATGATTGCATATCCTATAGGCGTAGTGCGTCTGCTACTAAATAAACAAAGTTTACGTAGGCCTAACCAACTATATAGTTCGGTATGGCTAATGCAGATTAGTCTATTGACAGCCAGGGCATGAGAGGATCTGCACCGCTCCTTCAGTCCATCGTCTGTGCCATAGTGTGTGTGTGTATGTGTGCTTGACCCTGCTAAAAAATCCAGTATAAACAAGCATGAATTCCATGCTGGTCCAGGCTGGTTCATACTGGTTAGTGCTGGTGTAGTGCTAGTCCAGGCTGGTTCATACTGGTTAATGCTGGGGTAGTGCTGGTCTATCTGGTATACCAGCACACCAGCAACCAGCATGGGATGGTCGTACACCAGCAACCAGCATGAGATGCCAGGGTACCAGCAAGCCAACATGCAAAACATACCTTATGCTGGTGACCAACCAGGCTGGATTTTTTAGCAATGGAGAGAGTGAGGATCGGAGAATCCCCGATCACACGCAATGTTTTAGTAGATATGCATTAGTTGGTTGGAACACTGCTTTGCCTCGTTTTGACCCTACGGACCCGCACCCGCAATATTTTCTGGTCGGCCCGCGCATCACTAGTGGAGACTGAAACCCAGAACTGTGTGGTAAGGGGGACTGGGGCAAGTGTTGGTGGCAAGAAGTACCGCAGTGGGCCTTTAACCTGGATATGATATATATGGATTCATAACTAATTAATATATTATCAGAAGCAAACAAAGCAAACAGACCTGAGAGCAGCATGGGGTCCTTGTCCACAGACTTGCCTACATGGTCTGACTCTCCAGTTAGAGAACTCTCATCGATCTTCAGGTCATTGCCCTGGACCAGGATACCATCAGCCGGCAGCAAGTCACCTACACACACACACACGCGCGCACACGTACACAAACGCACACACGCACATGCGTGCACACACACACGCACACACATGAATTAAACTTTTACATTCACACACACACACACACACACACACACACAGAGCCATTACATCAACTTTGTACATTTACACACATACAATATATGTACATCACAGCAACTGTGTACATTTACAGTATGTAAATGTTGTATGCTGTATGATAACAATCACTAGAAATACTGTATAGTTAGGAACTGCCAAAATTGTTATATGTTAAGTTAATAGTTAAAAAAAAGTTAATAAGTTATATGATGTATGGTTTACGTAATTTTTGGGATAAGACACTTGATTGTCCACAATCAAGAGTGTGACAGCTTGATTGAGCTGAGAATTAGCACATAAGCAAAAAGAGGACAGCTGCTGAACAAATGTTCAATGTGTCTCTTGCTGTTTGTAGATGTTGCCTTGAACTAATATTGGTCAAAATATGTTCTATTATTGACTGGCTTCTACCCAAAGCACAGATGCCTGCAAAAGCTATATGGATCGTTCAGTCTAGATCAGAGGCTATATTGACAAACATCCTAAGGCCAAACCTACTGCTGCTCATAACTCCCCATAAAATCCCCAAAAGAATGGTTATCAGGCCTATTTGTTTGTGTGAATAAAAATTCATGAAAAATGTCATGAATTTAAAAAATTTAAAATCAGATCCTAAATTATATCTGGCAATGAAAGAGGATATATTTAAAAATATTTAATAGTGTTACAATTATAAAAAGATATTGTCTTAATAGCTTCAATATTTGTGAAGATCAGGAAAAAAACAACAGAATTGAGGTTTGGACAATTTATCTGTATTTCGCAACTACCGTAGAAAAATGCAGCTATTAAATGTTATATTGTGAAGGTGAATTCTAAACCAAGTTAGTTAGTCCAAAGTTTGGGATGTGTGGTCCCTGGGTCATTTGAGTTTGAAAGGCTCCCTACCGTATTTAACCTGGGCCATATCTCCCACCACCATGTCAGCCACTGGGATTTGGATCACATTTCCATTTCGCACAACCGTAAACTTCTGCTCCTGTTCAATCCGGCTCTGCAGGCCCCGGAACTGCTTCTCTTTGGACCAGTCATTGAATGCCGTCACCAAGACGACGCACACCACCGAAAGCAAGATTGCGGCACCCTCAATCCAGCCAGCCTCCGCCTCGCCCTCATCTTCCGCCCCTGCTGACACGTTCCCGCATGCTGCATGAGGGAAGAGAGACAGACAAGTCATTATAGAGCTCTCAAAGGTACACACCACTCTATACCTCTCCCCTCTGTAGTAACTTAAAACCACTGTGGACAGTTGTTTCATGTAATTTAGGAGTGTGCCTTTAAATAGAGGGCATAACTATGAACCAATTGGCTAATACAGTATGCTGCTTTGTTGTGATTGTTTGGTATGGAAAGGACAACCCATATTTAAAAACTAGTGCCATTCTTATCTAAACGTTCTAGAAAATATTGTCTTAATAGTAACCCTTACTCTTCTAACATCAACATAAGCTAAAACAAACAACAAAATAATGTGCCTATGTTTCTGTGGTCACCATGTGGGTCCAAAATAGCCTTCTGCCAAGGGCATACTGCATTCTTTTTGGCTCCGAATGTTTTCAGAGATAAAGAAAAATAGATGTTGACATTGATATGATTTGCTGTTGATATGTTCTTTGGATTTTGTAGTTTCTATGTATTGTGTACAGTATATTGTAGTACAATAGGACAATGTATGCATTTAGGACATTTTGACACTCCCTGTACCCTCTAGATACTCTATATCCTTTCACCTACCAGGGATTGTTGACTGGGATTGGTTGCGCCTTGCATGGCAGCAATTGCCATCGGTGTATTAATGTGTGTGTGAATGGGTGAATGTGAGGCAAAAATACTGTAAAGTGCTTTGAGTGGCTGGAAGGTTAGAAAAGTGCAATATAAATACAGTCCATTTACCATAATGATTTTGTTTATTGTTTGTTTGTGACTCGTTCGTTCTTGTCCATCTGTGGCTGTACTCAGCCCACCTCATTATGAGAACAGCAGATCAGGATGGCTGATGTGACTGAATGGGAGGTTTAGTTACGTACCTTGGACATTAGTGTCAAATGAAGCCTGTAAGTCTCACATATGTCATTTTGGTATTAAACTGTAGGAAACACTTGTGAGATTTCAATTCAGGTTAAATATTTTATGTGGGTGACACTGCTCTAAATAAAGTAAATTAAGCTCAAAAACAGCAAAAGTATATTTTTCTGACATAATGTTATTTATCTAGATCAATACTTTATTGGAATTATGCATCTTCAACTCTTTTACACTATAGGACTACATTCCAACATCTGATGAGTATATTTGTCAAGAATTAGGGCATTGTGAGTGAACATATCAAAATAGTTATGGGTTATATTATGAATGTTATGAAAGTGTGTCGACTTAAGTCTATAGCTATACAAATATGTGATTATATATGTTACTATTGTACAGTATTAATATATGTACAAATCTACAGTCTGAGTCCAAAGGTTTTATAATCCCTCACTGAGAAATTCCAATTCTGGCGTTTTTGGGGCGAACAATGACGTAACTAGAAATGCCTGCTCAATAGCAAGAGCTGTGATTGGCCAAATTTGACATGTGACCCCTTAAACTATTCGCTTGAATACTGGGAAGGTGAAGGGAAGTGAAGATTAAGATCCAGTGTAGTCTTTCGCAGACAGTGGCTGTTTCTCAATTCCAAGATCGCTATGTACATACTTTTGTTCTTGAGAGGTACGTTCTTGCCAAGTATCCTTCAGAGAATGGTCTTGCAAGAACGCGAGGACAGATCTTGATAAATCGACCACAGATTTTAAGTTAAAACATATATTCTCGCTTCAAAAATTCTTAAAACAGCATTTTGTGACACAATAACAGTAGTATTTCAAAAAGTATAGCCAGTATTGTTATGTGTTTTCTTGACTGCCATTGCCGTTTGTTGATTCAAAATGCATTCTGGGATATTCCACTGACAAGTTCACACACAAGTCACCACTGGATGCATCCTTGGTAAAAGCCGTTAATCAAGAACACTTCCTGATATTTTATCCGTTCTTGGCTAGATGCAAACTAGCTGTTACTACTAGTGAATTTGAAAAGTACTTGGCTGTGAATGATGATGTTTCACAAGTCCGCTAAAACAAAAGAATGCATATTGAGAAACTGTATGTACTGTATGTATGTCTATAAGACACCAATGAGCTATCATAGAACTACAGACCCCAAAGAATTGCCATCTCAAATCGAAGGAATGTATTCAAAATGGACGACGAGTTATACGTTCTTACAATGCTTTTGATCATAGAATATCGTTTTTAAAAGATTTTTCAGTCAATCTGGGGCAAGCTTTCTCAACTAAATCATCACAGGTAAGGTGAAGTGTGCTAATTCAAAAATCGTAATTCGTGTCGTGATCTTTATAAGATGTTTTTGCCAGTCGTGCTGCTATTTTGAAGCAGAGACTAGAACAACGCTGAGAAGCTACTGTATGTTTTCTCTGCTGGCAAGGGTAGAACCACAATATGGTTCAGTGAACAGCCCTCAGGTGGCCATGCCCAAAATATTGAAAGGTTCACCTGGGTATCTGGGGAGCTTTCTGCTGCAGTACAATCTTCTGTTCACTCAGGACCATGCTGAGGACATGCAGAAATTGTACACCATGTTAACATTGTCAGCAATTCAGAAGGTGCATTCCTGACTAGCCTTGGAACGTGGTGCAACTCAGGGTCATGTTTGGTCACACAAGTAGGGGAGGGCACTTATAATGGTTATGCTAGCTCAAATATTTATTGAGTTCTTGACTGTGGCCACTGTCAGTGACTGGAAGGAGCCAGCTCTGCACAGATCATATGGGGCTGCAGAAGGAGGAACAGCTGGAGCTGGCTTGTCTGTGTGGGGTCCTCTCTCCGTCTGCAGGTGCCCACAGAAAACGCTCAATTTCAGTTTCACGATTGCCTGGCGGGACGCCTCCCACTCCTCTCATGACAAGGTGAGCAATGAGCAGCGTGAGCCAGTGGAGTTGGATGTGAGACTGTAGCTCGCCTCAGTTGATTGGGATTGGGAGTCCACAGCCCTGCGCATCCCTGGTGCTGCAGAGAACTTCATGAACGGCCACCTCCCTAGATGGGAGTACGTGAGTACCGGGTTGACGTCACACCACCCATCACCCTCACCACTTTCTTCTGTCATCTGATGGGGCTGCAATTCCTGCTCACCTCCTCCCCTCTACACCCCTTCATCATGGACCTCCCTTGAGTGCTGCTCCAAAACCAACCATCTTCTGGAGCCGGCAGGAGGTCCTATCCTGGGTATAGTAGGGGACTGTAGGAAGACCTGGCAGCTCATTGTCTGTGTAAAAGCAGCAGTGGAGGTTTGTGTGATCACCCTCCAGCCTAACGTGCCCAGGGAATATAGAGTACTGGTTGAAGTGCTTCCTGTCATCATCTTGCTGAACTATCTATCCCATGCCCACTGTGCTTTCAGCCATAGAGCAGCTAAGGGTGGTTCAAATCATCAACAGACTTGACCTGTGGAATGCCTACAACCTCATCCATATCCAGGAGGGATAGGTGGAATACGTAATTTAAGTAGCAGTAGCAGTAGCAGTGGAGGACGTGGAGTAACTAGTCATGCCGTTTGGATGTACAGCAGAGAAGACGTTTACTGTACATCTCATGCTTTGCTGTCACTATGATGTATAGCACAGGGTCAAAGAACATAAAGGTGGCTGACTTAATCCTTTCACCCGTCTGCATCTTTGGCAGACGGGTTTCCTATACAGTGGGACTGATGAGGAGATAGCTCAGGCAGGGAGAAGAGAGCCTCATCCAGCCAGCTGGATGAGCCAGCTGGATGAGGCTATTGGTGGAGCAAACTTCCTGAAGGCGGGTTAATTGAGGTGAATGGTCAGAACCTAGAAAGACACATCCAGTGGCTTGTGAGGGAGCGGCTGGTAACTTGTGCGCATTATGTCACCAGCCACCAGACATCCCGGGCAAAAGCTGAGAAGGGACACAACAGTTGCGAGGTACTGGTGACCAGATGTGACCAGGAGCATCCACTGGAGGTCAGAGGGGAGTATGGTACCGATTATGGTGGAATGGTTTTGAAGATGGTCCTGTAGCATTCCCCCGACTCCCGTGCGTGCCCGTCTGGCAGAAACTTGCCCATGTGCCCCAGAACACCACAGACTCACGTTACTTATGTTGCTTGTGTACGGCTGTGTGGGTGTTTTTAAAGTAAGGTTGGGGTTTGCTTGGTTGTTTCATTGGTTATTGTTTTGCTTATTTCACAGTCAGGCTGCTGTTATGTTTCAGTTTGCTTAATAAAGGCAGAGCAGTGGCTCGTTGGTTCTGCATAGTTTCTCAGTGTGCCTTTACCATCTGCTAGCACTCACCAACCATGACGCATTGCAATTCCCACATATGCAAGAAATTAATGAGTGCGAGGTAGACATTATTCATTACACATGAAAATATTTACATGTGTATCTATTCAAACAATAATCATATACTGTTAAGTATATATATATATATGCACACACATACACATACTATGTTGTTGCGTTTCCATAGCAATTTATATGGATGTTCTGCAGGCATCCGTCATACTAGTGGAATTAATTAATTACGAGGTATCTTGAATGCAAGTGTAATATAGCAGTGTCTGTTAAATGTATTTGAATCAATTATAGACACACTTTGTTTGTATAGTATCTAGTATTTTAAACATTTAAGGACAAAATAGGACATTGTAGATCTATACGCATAAACAAAAACGATCTTAGGCAAAGACATTAGCAGGGCTTTTAAAAGAATCACTATTGGATTACTAAATTATCAATACACTTCTCACAATAATTCACATATATATTTCAGTTAAAACTGTTAAAACTGTGTGAGATACTATACATTCACATTTATTATAAGAGGAACCTGCTCAAGGTCCCGCATTTATGATATGTTCAAAATGGTAGGGACTTTACCTGAGTTGCAGAAACAAGCTTCCTGAAATATATTCAAGGAGGCTAATGGTGATGGTAAACTGATTAGCACCTGTATGTTTTGACAGAGGGACTTCTAGACCTGATTCTTTACTGGGGTACGGGCCCCAATCATTTAGCAGCTGAGGGTAGAGCATTATGCTCAGAGCACAGACCATGTCCATATTATTTATAAGGATAACAGTTGTAGAAAGAAATGTAAACACCATGTATATAGCATAAAAGCATGTGGGAAAAGTAAATGGGGCACAGAAAATAGGTATGGCCATTCCCCTGGTCTACAACATATTTGCAGCATCTTCAGTCAAACTGTAGGTGAAAGTACTGTGCTAGATTTATTTGCTTGTATTTTTGTTCCTAAAATGTACTTGTTTATTTTTTACTGTATAGTTTTGAAATTATTTGTTTCAAACGGTATATACCTTATTTTCCGGACTACATGTCTGAAATGTATTGTCTGGCTGGTGCAACTTGTGACTATGTATTTTGTCAACTGCAGCAATTATGACCACAAAATGGAACTGTATGCATGTAAATATTGAACAGCTAGCTACGTATCTCCACCAAAGTTAATATAAATGTGATTTATAGATCAAAGTGTCTTTAATTTTGGATTTTGGAAGTTGGGGATATTGAACCTGGGTGGACAATGTTTAAAGCTTCCATTGTTGAAGCTGCAGCTGAGAGCTGTGGTCTCAAGGGTCTTAGGTGCCTCCAGGGGTGGTAACCCTCGAACACCGTGGTGGACACCAGTTGTCAGGGAAGCCGTCCTACTGAAGGCGGCCTTTCGAGATATGTTGTCCCAGAATACGGATGGATGCAAGGCAGTGACAGGCCCAAGCGCTGCAGTAGCTGCCATGACAGAAGCAAAGCAGCAGGTGTGGGAGAGTTTTGGAGAAGCCACGGAGAAAGACTTGCTGTCTGCAATTCATGGACAGGATATCGAGGTGTAGTCAGGGTGGGGAGGGATTGTGGTTCGATCGGCTGGGGCTCTCATCGCTGCTTTTTGAAGATGATGTGGTCCTGATGGCATCATCGTTCTGTGACCTTCAGCACTCACTAGATAGGTTTGCAGCCGAGTGTGAAGCGGTAGGGATTAGGATTAGCACCTCTAAATCGGAGGCCATGGTTCTCAGCAGGAAACTAATGGAGTGCCTACTCCAGGTAGGGAATGAGTCCTTACTCCAAGTGAAGGAGATCAAGTACATCGGGGTCTTGTTCACGAGTGAGGGGACAATGGAGCGGGAGATTGGCAGGAGAATCGGAGCAGCTGGGGAGGTACTGCATTCACCTTACCGCACCGATGTGCCAAAAAGAGAGCTGAGCCGGAAGGCAAAGTTCTCAATCTCTAATCTATTCCTATCCTCACCTATGGTCATGAAGTGTGGTTAATGACCGAAATAACTAGATCAGGCAGGTACAAGCAACCTAAATGGGCTCTCTAAGGAGGGTGGCTGGCTTCTCCCTTAGAGATAGAGTGAGAAACCAAGTAATCTGTGAGGAACTCGGAGTAGAGCCGCTACTCCTTTGCGTGGAGGGATGCCCCCTGGGCGCATTCCCAGGGAGGTGTTCCAGGCACGTGTAGCTGGGAGGAGGCCTCAGGGAAGACCCAGGATTTGGTGGAGATTATATCTCCACACTGGCCTCGGAACGCCTTGGGATCCCCCAGTCAGAGCTGGTTAATGTGGCTCGGTAAAGGAAAGTTTGGGGTCCTCTGCTTGAGCTGCTGCCCCCGCGACCCGACCACGGATAAGCGGTTGAAGATGGATGGATGGACTTTCAATACATGTTTTTTTTTTCTTAACAACACCTTTTATGATAAATACCAGTAAACCTACGGTGTGATTTGTAGCCTGGATAATAGAGTAATATTTATTTTTTGAATTTATTGAATTTAATAAATTCACACAACACACACCAGTGGTGAGCAGTCAGGGCCAGCAAGGCCTGCTCTGCTGGCCTAAACACAATCAGAATCACTGATTTGCGTTTACCGTTTTAATATATTTTTTCATGAATATGTATAAAATTATTCCCAATAGTCTATTCTCCGAATTTCATAGCTTTTCTCTAGGTTACGCTGCTTCCAGTAGTGTAGGTATGTGTCAGAGATTTTATCCAATCATATTTCATCCTTCATGTGTTGCCATGTGAAATAAATCTACCTTGAGGTCTTCAGAATCTTCACGTGTGGCCGTCTGTATATTCAACTAAATAGCAATGAAACTGTTGCTTTTAATCAAT
The DNA here is from genome assembly GCA_027564635.1 of Typhlichthys eigenmanni. Taxonomy (NCBI): domain Eukaryota; kingdom Metazoa; phylum Chordata; class Actinopteri; order Percopsiformes; family Amblyopsidae; genus Typhlichthys; species Typhlichthys eigenmanni. The sequence goes on from JAODUK010000022.1 coordinate 318,896, forward strand.
CAGATTTCGAGATGGTGACACTGAAGCCCTCTAGCTGGCGTACGATAACGTCAGAACTTTTACGTGATTTGATTGAATGGTCAGAGAGCGTAAGCTCTGGTACGAACTAGCAATATCACATAGCGACTTGCACATGCATATTTTTTGTTTCATAACCTACAATGACGTGGTGAAAACATTGATTTGGTCGCAGATAAATACAAAGCCATTTTCCAGACGAAATATTCAAGAGAAGCTGGACATCATGAGAAACGGTTGGCCAACGCAGCTAGCAAGGCAGTCCCAGCCGGGAACAGGGTTTGTCCGCCACTATCAATCCAGTACCAGTAACTACGAGCCCTTCCTTGGCTGACTCTGGCGCACATCAAAGGAAAACCCAAAGTGAAGCCAACTGTAGTCTCTTAAAGAGGCAGTAATTAAACAAATAACACAAATACAAGCAGGCATCCTAGCGTCCAATGTACATTAAGAAAGCTGCTCTTCACTACCATAACTTTACTGTACATGGATGTTACGTCCCCCGCGCTGTGGGTGGCGCTGTGTTCATTTGGGTGTATATTGTTTCTTTCCCTCTGTTGCAGGCACATGATTTCGGATCGCTAGTTGCACAGCTGAGGGGCGGAGTCTGCTGCTGATTGCTGTCCACTCGTCAGTGGCTGCAGCTGGTGCAGCTGGCATATAAGCCGCATCGTTTCAGCTCTTGGGGTGGGGGGCCGGTGGCTGTTTGTGGTCTCTAGCGAGTGCGCTGTGTGTGTGTGTTTGAAGGTGATATTGTGTGATATAGTGATATAGAGTGTGTTTATTTGAAGGTGATGTTGGTTGATATTATTGTTGATATCTGTATTGGTTGTGTGTTTGTCCGGTGGTGTGGCTGATGTGAGCAGGCCGCTGTACATTCTGTCATTTGTTGTCTGTAACCTTTTGTCACTTTGTTTTCCAGGGGGGAGAAAGGGGGAAGCCTATGTGCTTCAGGCAGAGGCCCTGGGGCATACACCACCCGTAGTTATGCGAAGTGTTTATATACACTAGGTAAGATCTGGGCGGGCCACCCCGTATTTTGGGTAGAGCACCGGTACTAGTGGTGCTAGTCAGGGAAGAGTGTAACGGGCAGGTAAGATAGGGTTAGAGGTTGGTTTAGCATTTGCTTTCTTTGCTTTGGTTCCGCCTGGCCCCTTTTTCTCCCACCATAACCGTCAATAAACATTTTTGAACGGTGCTCCTGCTTCCGTCTCCTACCTCGCACCACTACGGCCATCCCTCTGCCCCCGTCCATGGGGGTTCATGTGTAGCAGGGCGTTACAAGCGTACTCCTCCGGGAGGCGTGCGTAACAATGGAATATTAAATTACAAAAACACCCTGTGTCAGAAGCACAAATTCACATTATTTTATTTATGTATAATACAAGCA
>JAODUK010000022.1:320403-334049 GCA_027564635.1 Typhlichthys eigenmanni
AAATGTACTGTACAGTGCAAGAACCTACTAATCTATAATGTTTCTTTGCGCCACCTGGTGGATGAGTTCAGCATTGCTGGACATTAGATTTTGCTTCAACCTGTATTGCGTCACGAAGAGAGTTCCTGCAGAAATTTCTACCGCAACGCAACGGAAATATCGGTAATTTTTAAATGGCATATCTGTATAGTAGGATAAATACAATATAGCCTAGGCAATGCTGTTTTCTGAATCTATGGTGACAATAAAAAATACATAAAATTGCAAAACCCTTCTCCTTCAGTGCATTGAAATTAAGTCAGGAACTGAGAGTCTTTCTTGTTTATTATTCATGTTCACTCATCAGGTTGTTCAGCTTGTTGCACCACATAGAAAAAACACCCACATTAAATCTAGCTGAATGTTCTGGAACAACTGTTGTGTAGACCTATTTCATTTGCATAAATAAACTGACAGTAAAACTAGGTTTGTTCCATATATGGCCTAGCCATAGACAATTGTTAGCCAGCCAGTACCATGCTTGCTTTATCAGGAGCAGCTCAAGGTCAGCTAGGCTGTTGGGCTAGCTAGACGTTTTCCGTTCAAACTTATGTTTGTATTTGGAAATCAGCATTCCACCCATCACTGTTTGCAAGACATGACAAACACACCCTCTCCTTGGAGATAATCTTTACTGCGATTTCCCCAGACAGACTATACCACAACCTCTCCATCCTACCCTCTATGCTATGCCACTACACATACAGTATTGGGCAGGGAAGACACAAACAGATAGACACCTAGTCATCAAAAGGATCTTCGAAACACAAACATCATCAATGCAAGCTATAAAATCATAAGTGCAATACGGACATAATCTCTCACACATTCACACATGTCAAGACTTGTGCTTTGTCAATAAAGTGGCTTGTTCTGTGAAGTGTTCCCAGCTCTCTACTCTGTGTCTCCTGATAACACATGCGATCATCACATGGATGCAAGATGAAAAGAAACAGTAACTAACACGGTGGTTGGGTCATAGCTGCAAACACAGCGTCGGTTAGGTCACCAAAATATTGTCTGTGTTGACTAATAACATTGCACCACAGACTAACTTATACACTTCAGTCCAGCTGTTGATTAGCCTGGTGGGTCAAAAACGTTTTAAAATAGATATGACTGCACTATTTGATGTAATTTAATTTCATTTAGATATCCCCCTCCCCTCAAAAAAATACAGTAGTTAGCTTATAGGTTTGCACGCACACATCACACTGATATTCAGAATGTTGACATAATGATTATAACCCAACAAATAGAGCAATGAATGAATGTGTGTGTGTGTGTGTGTGTGTGTGTGTGTGTGTCCTGTAAACGTAGTCAAACACGAAAGCACTAGGAAAAATGCTTGTCAAGTTTCTAAGATTAAAAAAAAACGTAAAATTTAAGTATACATAAATATGCCGAATAGTGTTATAAACACCTTATGTGGATAATTCAGTGCACAAACGTACCTTCCCGGAACCTTTACGTTTCTCCTCCAGAAATTGATTATATTCTCGTTGGCCATGCTGAGATAACACCCAAGAACTTAATGTCACCGAGCACGCTCCTTGCGCAACCAACACATTGGTTTTTAGTTTTGTTTTTAGTTTTTTCGCGTCAAACAGTCCGCGATATATTAACGTCGCTTGCGTTTCAACGGGAGAAAGTTTATTTGTTGTAATTACTAAGATGCACGACACGAAGCCTTGGACGTCGCCATCTTGGAGCACACCGATTGACTCGTGTGATTGGCGGATGGGTCTAACAGGTGCAGAGGAACTAGCCAATAGGAATAAGCAGTAATAAGATTGAGACGTTTCCTAGAACTAAAACATATGGGAATTACATTATTTTGTGACTGTAGGCCTATTGGGTAAAGTTTTTATTTATTCTTCCCATGGACACCTTACACAGTGAATAAAGGTTCAACTATTCTAAATTCCAGGTAAGATTTGCTGCCTATAGCATACTTAACATAATTGTTGCAAATGTCGTATCGATTTAATTGTTCAATACGCCATAGTAAACTATATTATTAAATTTCATATTCTAGTTTAAACTGATCTTTAATTGTACAAGCTCTAAATCAAAATGTTTCAAATATATGCCAGTCATGCTCAAATTATTTTTGCCTGCTTTGGTTAGCTTTAACTTCTCCTTTTTATTTGCAACAGTTTAACGTTTTGTCCACAAGAGGACAGCATTCCTCTTGTAAAAGATTATGGCTGTGGTGAAACCTAAATCACACAGAACTTTTAATGACACAGTGAGAATGAAACCAGTTAAACCACTCTGTATATTTACTGTAAATTCTTGAAAAGATGATTTGATCATGTGCTGCTTGTTTTAAACGGCAGATAGCAGAAAGCAAGTAAATGTTGTTTTGAAAATACACTAAACATAATGATTTAAGGTTATATAATGATATGATATATTCTAAATGTTATTATTTTAATGTATTACTTTGTGTGTGTGATTTATTTAGGGCTGTAAATAGTAAAATAAACACATCCACTAATTTAAAGCACTTTTTCATATTCAAATAGTGTCATGTGGAGGTTGTATAAACATGAATAAGTTTTACATGCCTGGCAGTATTTGAATCCCAGGTGCCTTCCTGTTTGTTTAGGGAAATCACTGTAACTCCCCACATCTCCTTAACTCCTCAATTGTTCAACTTCAATAACAGAGATTATACAGGTGAGACTTTAAAATAGTATTATAGCCTTCTCTTTCTGTCTTTATTTAAATCCTCTAGCTTTTGTTATTACATTCTAGGTTGTATTTTACATTTTTTGGGGTGTACCTACTTGTGAGAAAACTTTTCCCACCATTTACAGTTGGTCTTGTTACTTTTCTACTATATTTATTTGGTATGGTTTTCCTCTTCTCAGAATCAGGGGTGTGAAAGAGGGCAAAGAGGGAATACACTGATTGAGTCACAAGGAAGAACAATAAGGAACTGTGTCTGAAAGTATAGCCTTCAGCACAAGTAAATTTGGTAGCATTCTAATGTTATGTTTGTTTTTATTCATATTGTAGGACTACAGCCTATTTATTACTTTTTCTAGATAGTTTACATTAGTTTTCATTCTATTAGAGTTCAGCGGTTTGCACCTGTCTAGAACAACACATTAAAGTACAACTAAGATCCTGTACATTTCTAATTACAATCATCCATGTGTTCTTTAAATTGGTTGTGGAAACATTACAGGTTTTGTTACTGCAAAGTCATGTGTGATACATTTACAGCTGGGAGCACATTACATCACTAGCTTTGGATATTTAAATTATACTATAGAATATAAAACATAAGCATAACTTATTGCTAGCTCCAATCCTGGCGGCTATTTTTCTCAATGTATATTTATGTGTTCAGACAATGACTTCCATTTCCTTGATATACTCAGAAGCCCCTAAACCATATTTTGGTTTGTGTGGCTCACATGTTGTAGTACTCTCCCTCTAACCCTGCCCTGAATCGATATCTTAGTGACTGTTTCATTTACCGAATGTTTAAGTAGCAACAAAACCACTCAATAACATTCTTTTGAAAAAAAAAAGGAAAAAAAAGTTAATTTATTCTGAGCTCTGGATATGTCGGAATGGGATTTCATATCATATTACTCTTTAAAACCACGTCTTAAATCTTGTTAGCCTTTTAAATTGTTTTTTCCATATGGGTTATTTTGTAAAGTTATTATACTATATATTCTAAATGACACAATTAGCTTGTTATGGATTATGAATGGAAAACAATCTTTCCAATATTGGTGTTAGTGCTGTAAGATATTACTTATTGTATTGCCATGACAATGCTAGACATGTAGTAAATAATAACACATGTAGTAAAAAATACATTGCTGGACGAAAATAGTCTTCTTTTGGGCCCTCCCAAGGCAGGGTGATGTGTAGATGAGTTCTTCATCTCAAGGTCAAACGGTCATCTTTACACACCCAGACTGTGGCAAGGCCATGGAGGACAATGAATTCTCTGAGAAAGGTAAGAGTGTGTGTTGTATGTACGCACGTGTTTGTGTGTGTGTGTGATCATAGCTGAAACATAGATGATTTTAGAGATCAGTACCATGTAAGAATGGTTCGAAACTGTGCTGTACCGCGGTCTTTGTATTAGTCCACTGTGTGTTGTAGTCTAGACTATACAGTATCCGATTTGTAATGTAGTGGTAGTGACTGACCTTTTACTCTAATTTAAATTAATTATCATTGATATCAACACATTTTCATCAGCATGTACTTCAATGTATTTTAAATTGTATTGTATTGTATTGCATTGTATTATTTCATTTGATATTTCACAGTAAGTTGGAAATGTATTGTTTAATATTTAAAAATAGTTGGACCACATTTTTTAAGTTACAATAACAATATTCCATGATTTGTGTCCCGAATGTTCCTTTTGGTTAAAACCAGCACTGCGATAACATGTTTGTTTAACTTAAGCTCACAGAACACTTGCCACTTGGGGATGAGTGGACTGCTTTTCTCTACCTCTCCCTCTACAGCCATGAGTGCAACATGTTACTATGAGTTGGGGCTGAAATTTGGGGTTCTGAGGACACAGAATCAATGAATATATCTTTAAATAGTTCTCAGGTCAAGTCTATAGCTTTCCTGCTCTGTTGGGTATCAACTTCAGTATCGTGTTCAGCTGTATCCTGTATGCAAACCAACTCATTGCAAGATAATTCCTTTGGGTGCAGCAGCTTTGTCCCATTTCTATCATTATGGCTCTCCAAACATCCACACATTGCTACTGTAAAAACTCAAGTTTGGTCCTAACATTTTAGAATTCTTAGAATGTATGTTTTTGTAGTCGTGAGATCAACCAAAACATTTTTGGAATATTGACAACTACAATGGAAATTCCCAGCACAATACCAGGTAGGCCTAACTTTAATTAACACAAGGTGTCCTTATTTCAGGGGTTTTGCAGGCTTATTAACTGACATACAATTCTAAAAGTACTGTAGATCTGTGTCAGTGGCTATTATGTGTATTGTACTGTTGTTAACACATGAATGTATGCCATTGTTGCCAACAGTGGAAGGGTATGCATTTGTGTATGTGTGTGTGTGTGTGTGAGAGAGAGAGAGAGAGAGAGAGAGAGAGAGAGAGAGAGAGAGAGAGAGAGAGAGAGAGAGAGAGAGAGAGAGAGGTTGTGTGAGTTAAGTATATGACTTTCTGCATAGGTTTCCCACTTATTGTAAAAATACCCTTCATTCAAGGTGTGATAGTGGTTACAGCCCCACTGCCTATAGCATCTCTTGTTGCTTGTGAGTGGTGATCACCATATTATCATGCTTCTACAAACAAACCACACACACACACACACGCACACACACACGCACACACACAGACAGACACGTACACACACACAGACACACACACACGCACACACACAGACGCACGTACACACGCAAAGTGGAAATTAACTCATAAAAATAAAAGCTGCGTCCTTTATGCCTTCCAATTGACACACTCAGTTTGGCTTTGCAAGGTGTGCATCTGTGTGTGTGTGTGTGTGTGTGTGTGTGTGTGTGCAGCCAGTAGAGTTATGAGCGTGAATGTAGGGAGTGGTATTGGACCCTGTGCATTGTGCTTTATGAGACGAAGAGACTTTAATGACTCTGTCACCAGTAAATGGGCTCTGATTTGTTGCACAGCTGTCGTTCCACACTGATCAACTCTGCCTTCTGGACACACACGCACACACACACATGCACACACACGCACACACACACATACACACACATATACTGTGTGGACATGCAAATGCATTTTAACATAATATCTTCCACCCCCACCCAAACTACACACACACACACACATCTAGACATTCACTTTAAACCATGCATGCTGATACTGTGGGTGCATGTACAGAGTGATTTTGGTGCCAACAGTCTTATTAACCGATGGTGTCGGTGCAGGTCTAAGTAATTGCAATCCAAAGTCTAATCAGAGAGAAATTACAGGCACTCAGATGCAGGCAGCTGTCAAACATTAGGTCTCATATCCAGTCAATGCAGCCATCCCTCCAAGGATCCTCTGATCTATACGGTATTAGATTTCATTATTCCTACAGATATGTTTGAGTGGTGCTGTATGCACTCACAGGATGACAGGTATTTATCCTGCTAAATAATTGTTTAAAAAAGAGTGAGATCTTACTAGGCAGTGGGGCCTCCTTTTGAGAGGTAATATGCAGTAACATTATTAGTTTGTTTAAGTCTTGACATTCAGTTTCTCAATTGTAATGCTCTGTATTGTTTCTGAAATTGGGCTGGCAGTCATTGCACCCATAAATGATTGAGTCATATAAGTAAAATGTTTCCTTTTGTATGTTTGTTTATGGTAGGGCTTCTTAAGTTTAATCAAATAATTGTAGTTATATTAGTCTGTCTGCAGATGTCACTGTTGCAGTCTGTTGTGTCAGTTTGCCCAAGGCTAACTTATCTCTTCATTTGTAATGTTGAAACGTTCAAATGTTTCAACTTATCTACTTATCTTTTGCTTAGGCAATATGGCCTAACTCACAGAATTTTCAACAAGTATCCTATGATGCTGGAGGCATTGAGGGTGTGTGAACAAATATTTAAACACTCAATTTGAAAATACATGGGCAATGTCTATACACTATGATGTTATATAGCAGTTTTTCCTTTTTGTGTTTGTTTTGCTTTTCTTTGATATGTTTTAATTAAGACGATGCTAGCTAGCAGAATCTATGTTGCACTTGTGTAGCCTATCGTGTGCTGTGTCTACTAAAGCCTCATTACTGGGCCGAATTAATATGACGAGTTGTGACATTAGGTTACAGCTGGAACAAATGGAGTCGCTGATCTTTCCCCAGCCTGGCCAATTTCTCTCTTACCGTCTCACACACACACACACACACACACACACACACACACACGCACACACACACACACACTTTTAGGGGGAGGGGTTGTACGCAGGGTTGATGGGTTTGCAACAATATTGGCAATGTCGATGGGGCCTGTGTTTTGAATTGGATTGCACGCTTTGATGCAGAGACAGATTGTAAACTGTGATTTTATTAAATCCTGCATTAGGATTCATCAGTGAGATTGGATCAGAAAAAGGTCACCGTGCAGATGCGCCGCTCTCCAGCCTTCTCGCTCCACCCCAGACTCTCCCCCCATCTTTCCTCTCCTCTCCCCCTTTTTCTTTCATCCCCTCTGCATTCACTTCCATCCCCCTTCTAAAGATCTACCTATGTCCTCAATTGTTTACTCACTCATTATTTCCCCTGCTGAAAGCATATGGGACTCTCTCTCTTGCTCGCTCTCACTCTCCTCCAGCTCTCATGCCCGAAGCAAATGTGCTGTGTATAAAAAGGGGGAGAAACGATCATCATGGGTCTGATAGAAAACTACAAGGTGAAAGGGACACATTCACCCCCACACCGTATCATCACCCCCATCCCCCATTAATTTCTTTCTACCCCCTCCTCCTCGCTGTTGCCAGTTGGGACGACTGCATGCCACAAATCATTTGTGTACTCTCATTTGTACTCTCACACACACGGCCCTCGGCGTTGCTTACCGCTTAGCGTGGCGGGCAGATGACTTTTATGAAAAAGAGTGAATTGGAAGAGAGGCGAGCAGTCATTTGCAGAGCATGCCAGAATATCTACGCGAGACACACAATTTGAAATAGAGAGGTAAATTGCGCCCACCATATGTCTGTCATTCTGCAAAAAAAAAAGTGAGCCGTTTCACCCATCCAGACGTAATAGGCACTGGAGACAGTGGGAAGTTAGCACACCCATGGACTAGACAGGAGTTGTTTACTGAGGACATCTGCCAATAAGACTAAGTTAGCCTTTAGCTATGACACCATGTTATACCAGTGGCTGGGAAAGCACACAAAATCTAAATAATAGCACAATGTGCCTTGGCATTAGCAAATCTATACAGGAACATATGCCACAGTTCTGCAACAACAATAGTATACTGTTAAATGTGTGGCCTGGTAATTTTTACAATATTGTATAAGATTCTTGGACTGCTTAAACACCTGTGTAATGTGAGCTATGTAAAATAACATATATTAATGTTTCTACATATCAACATTGTTTATTATAAAATATCACTTAGTAGACATTTAAGTATTGCCTGTAATAGTCCTGCAGTGTGCAATTCAGCATACAAATGGTTATAGTCTGCTACAGCATGAAACTACAGTATGTGTTGGTTTTGGTGCATTACTGCCACCTGCTGATCAATATATGGATAACCTTTAGACATGACTAATAGAGTGTTAAAAATGGCATTAGTAGGACCATGTTCAAGATAATATAATCATGCCTTACTGGTCAATAAAGGCTGAAAACGCAAAGCAACATCAATTCTTGTTGTTTATTGCTCATATTGTATTTTCTGCCTGGTGAAAAATGAATTACTACTTTTAGAATGGTGGTCAAAGAGAGCTGGTTAGTGGTCAAACACCAGCTCCTGTTTGCCAAGTAGGTATGGAATGCCATTGAAGTCCAAATTAAATATGTATATAATGAGATATGCTTATGAATAAATCTGACTATGAAAAAATAATTACATTTAGTGAATGAATTAAATATATAAATATAATAAATAAATAAAATTGTTCTTTATTATTTCAAAATAACAGTTTTGAAAGGATTACATTTATTTTTTTCAGGGGACTTATATTTCATAATTCCACATTTATTTTCTGTACCGGGTATTTACTTCTGTATGCAAAAGACAATAGCCTAAGCCAGAGTTCTTTGAAAATAGTGATCTTTATAATTGTGCCCTACATGGCCAAAGTTGTGGACAGGATGGGACAGGATGGTCGAGTGGTCTGGGTGTTTGGCTCCCAGCTGCAAGGTTGTGGGTTTGAACCCTGGTGTTGATTTACCTGTAAGCATTGTTGAGCAAGATGCCTAACCCCTAAGTGCTCCCGGTGGTTGGTCGCACCTTGCATGGCAGCAATTGTATGAATGGGTGAATGTGAGGCAAACTACTGCAAAGCGCTTTGGATAAAAGCGCTGTATAAAAAGCAGTCCGTTTGTGCATATAGTTATAGTTAGGTTATATGAAAATTAATGTCTTTACATTAACTAAGACTAGGGCAGTCCTATGCAGTTTCACACACCTAGAGCTAGTGGAATGTTGTGAGACAGAGCCAACTATATCCTGGTTGTCCAGACACTGTTTGTATACAATTATAATTTAATTATGAAATAAAGTCCATTGATATATGTGGAATTATTAAATAATAGTCCTCTGAAATGAATGTAGTATTTTGTTTTTAAATAAAAACCTCTTTATTTCTTTATTTATTACATTTATTTATATATGTATTCCCTAATGTATTTATTTATTATCCAGATTTATACATTTCTAGACGTACAGTATGTATGTATGCACATAGCGATAGTTCTATGATATCAAGGGGTGAGAACCAGAGGGCCATAATAAGTGACATTTTTGGTGAAACAGATGTATGTATCAAAATAAAGCTCTTGATGATCTCTTTCTAACTGCCAAAAGGGTACAAGTTAATTCTTAATCAATTTGGAGTTATTCATTAAATAATATATATAACATCAGATGTGCCTATGCATTTAAATTAAATTAAAATTAAAATTATGAAATGTGCAAAAAATTTGTTTTGGCCCTCCAGTAAAGTTGGAGAATTGTCACTTACGCCCCTCAATAGTATTGAATGTACTGTATGTATGTCTAATTGACTTTAATGGCATTCCATAAGTAGGGCTTGTCTTTCTTCATCCTATCAGTCAGATCTAGCCCCCTGGTTTCACCACATGCGTAGATATTCTGTGCACGTGCATTTGCATTCTAGAATGAATCGTGTTTTGTATCATCACAAACCCCATCAGCATCCATTATGTATACAAAACAACACTATACTGTATTACATTATGTACATTTGTCGATAGTAGCCGCCAAGTCGGACCGAAATTACATTCCTATACTTTATACTTTACTTACACACACATCCTACATCCGACATACACACTATCGACTTCTACCTCCATAAAATATGTTTCACACACTTTGCCCACACACCCACAAATGCACGTACACAAACCAGCACTGGGTCAGAGACAGAGTGGCACAGTAACCTTTACAGGAACCAGTTCACTTTGACTGGTGGTTCCACTGGGCCCTGTGATTCCATGAAAGCCATGCAGCCATGCATTCATGTGGAACTCACACGAATGGGAGAGGCAATCTGCTAGAGCAAACACTAACATGTGTGCTCTGCTGTGTTTATCTATCTGTGACGTTGTGAAGTGGAACACTCTCCGTTACTTAGTTAGAGGTGCTTGTTTTAATGTGATGGAATATAATGTGGTAGACGTGAACACCAAACTAAATCCTCTGCATTTAACCCATCCCTCAAGGGAGCAGTGGGCAGCTGCTGTGCAGCACCCGGGGACCAACTCCAGATTGGAGCCAGTGTCACTGGTCAGATGGCACTGACAGCAAAGAGTTAACCTAACAAGTTTTATGGATAGTGGGGGAAACTGGAGCACCCGGAGGAAACCCACACAGACACGAGGAGAACATGCAAACCACACAGAAAGGTCAGGACGACCAGGGTTCGAACCTGGCACCTTTTTGCTGTGAGGCCAAGTGCTAGCCACTGGGCTACCGTGTTGCCATTTTGTGCACCTGTATGTGCCCATGTCCACACATACAGGTGTTTAGGGTTAATGTGGCTCATTCAGTCTCCTCTGCGTACTGTGCGGGCACCGTGTGGGTTATGCCAGGGCTGTAAGGTATATTCAGTCATTCTGAAGAAGGCTTGTTGATATCTACACTCAATCAAAAAAAGCACCTATCTTCAATGCCATAGCATGCTGCCCCAGAAGCTCTGTGGTCTGTACCACTTTGTTTGTGTTCCTATTTACAGAGCCAGGGCTGTGTAGTAGTAGCCTTGTGAGACCTTCCTGTCTCATGAGATTCAGTTTAAAGACAGAGAATCAGTTTGGAGAGATCCAAATCATTGTGCTTTAGTCCAGTTAACCTGTGTGGCCATTGGCATCATACATAAGTATGATGCTGGGTGTGGTTTAGGTGAACAAACAGTAAAAGCGACTCAAAAACAACAATGTTGTTCCTGAAGAGGTTGCAATAGATGCTACAACCGTTTTATTAGCCTATAATTTATTAGAAGAGCAATGGACAGCACTAAAGGCCTTTCTCAATGGAAAATGTGTTTTCACTCATCTACCGACTGGTTTCGGCAAGAGTTTGGTTCATGTTGTTGAACCAAACTCTTGCCGAAGCCAGGTTCACAGGTTCGTCCAATCATTTGTCAATTCTTTTTTGAAAGCACCTGCCTTTTTCACGGTTTCAATGCATGATGTAATGGTTACCATTGGGGTAATGTTTGTGTGTAACAAACCACCTGGCAGGATAGGTTAGTGTAGAAGTACTGGATATTTTTTGAATTTGACAAAATGTCTTTTAGCTTACACTGGATCTTTCGCCACAGTTTGATTGACAGTAGTGTGTCGGATAAATAAGAATTATTTAATCTGGAATCAGATCTCCATCAGATTTGTTAACTTTAAATGTATAGTCTTGTGAAAATGTCGAAAGGTTGCTGTTATGGGACATGTAGACAACATAGACAGCACATATCCTACCTAGACAGACTAGAAAAAATAAACTATGCTAATGGTTTTGATGCAAACTCTCGGGACAGCCAAACACATTTGGTATAAGGGTTAACCCTAACCCTATCTATAATTAAAGCGACGATTGTCTTCATCTTAACAGTAGGATTAACTATCATATCAATACTGTAGTAAACCTATTTTTCTAGGTATCACCCAGCAATAAGCTACAGTAAAAGTATGTATTCTTTATTTTTTATAAAATATGATACTATAATTGTACTTCATTTAGATGAGAAACTGAAACTGAATCAGATAGCTAAATCCTGCTATTTTCCGAATTTCTTCAATTTTTGTTAATGAGGCAATGTTGGATGTATGGATGTTATGTCGTCTCTGATGTTCTGGTCAGCTCAGAGCCATGTGGGTCGGCTGTCCAACACAGACCTGCCTCTGGGCGTGGCTAACTCGCTTCTGACTCCGTAAATTACATAACATAAACATAAACAATGAGGCAAACACCACTTCTTTGCTTAACAATGTGTTTCAATGTGTGGAGCGGTGGTGCTGTGGAGGGCTTTTGTTTTTATTTGAGTTAGCAAGCATTCTCTAGAATAATGATTACGTGGCAACATGGAACACGCGTTGTCTTCAAATGCAGTTGCAGTTTCCTCTATGTCAAATTTGCACTTTACAACATCAAATTTTGTTGAATTGTATACATTCAAGTTCTATAGGGTTAAGCTCCACTCCCTTTAACCTAAGAACATCTATAGCCTTAATCCAAAGGAATCATAAATACCTGTGTAGGTGAAGCACCTTTAAAACAATTGATAGTAGACAAATCTTTGTAATTCATGAGTAAGTATTATTTGGCATTTCATAAGAAACAAGAAGACCCTTATATATTTTCCTATTTTACATTTATTCAGAAAAGTTTGGTTTTAGTTTTAGTAGGTTATTTGGTTTATTAAAAAGACAGTAACAGTAAAAATTGACATTTTGTGTTTCGGTAAAAACAGTAGGATAAATACACAGAAAGGTAGCGTCCATTTCATTTTCATTCATATGTTTTTTTTTGTCCTTTTCATTTTACTGACTTTGATATGGCCATTTGCGTGTAAGCTGTCATGTGCTTGTGCGTTCTTACACCACTGAATGCTTTGAGAAGAAGTCCACTGCTCATTATTACCCTAAAGGCTGTCTGGGTGAGGACGGACACACACACACACACACACAGACACACACACGCACACACACACACATACACTCACATGCATGGCACATCATACAGCACACGTGCACACTGGGATCTCCCAGTGACCCACATTGTGCAGACTTATCCCCTGGAGCATGATGGGTACTCAGCCAGTATGGTGCCCTGTGGTTGGGGCTGGCAAGAAGACAGGAAAGGTTGCAGAGTAATTGATTTCATTGCAGGCATTGTAATCAATTACAGATCCATAAGGTGATAACGTTGTTGTTGATAAGTAATAGACAAGTTGAGATAGCACTTTGCTCATCAGCTAAGGGATAGCCAATATAGATCCACAATACATTATAGGTGAAATTATACTGAATCGTGGCTGTAGGTTGAGCAGCTATAAGTTATTACATTTATTTTTCAGATTGAATAACACCAATATTTTTATGATAGTGGGTGAAAAACCTTTGGTGTCAATAGTATAACAAGAATATAATTTTGTATTTAGTAGTATAAAATTCTGTAAATTAGATTTAATTATAATCATATACAATATATTTGTTATTTTATATTGAGAGAAATGTATAATATTTTTCCCAATTAAAGTCTGGAACATGTAACACAAAACTTTTGTGTTACATGTTCCAGACTTTAATTAACTACACAGTTATATATTTACTTTTGTGTCACGCCCACGTCCCGGGGCGGGGCGGTACCGGCCTCTCTTGCACGCTCCCGCTCCCCGGAGTACTAATCACT
>JAODUK010000022.1:348007-364140 GCA_027564635.1 Typhlichthys eigenmanni
CTCTCTCTTTCTCTCTCTCTCTCTCTCTCTCTCTCTCTCTCTCTCTCTCTCTCTCTCTCTCTCTCTCTCTCTCTCTCGCCTTAACACCAACCCCCTCCTTCGATTGACACTGTTGTAAACCTGAAAATGAATAAAAGAGTCATTTGTGTGCGCCCAGGGATGAACAGTGACCTTCTCCGTGAAGTCATTGCCCACAGCCATCCATTTACATAGAGCTGTCAGAATTCAGAGGCATTTCCTACAGC
This sequence comes from Typhlichthys eigenmanni, assembly GCA_027564635.1. Lineage (NCBI taxonomy): Eukaryota > Metazoa > Chordata > Actinopteri > Percopsiformes > Amblyopsidae > Typhlichthys > Typhlichthys eigenmanni. Next base: position 348,253 of record JAODUK010000022.1, read on the forward strand.
ACACAAAGTGGGACATTATTGATAAGGTGCTATACGCACACCAAATGGCTCTCCATTTCCTAGAGTTGCCTCTTCTACTGTGGTGTTACTTTCAGCATGCCCAGTGCTATGCATTACAACTCCTAGGAATACACTGAGAAAGTCCCGAAGGCACACCCCCCCACAATGAATGAACTGCGTGCATACCCCATTTTAACTTGGGGAGATACAAACACACATACAATACTGTATATACAAATCATGAAGATCTTGCTCTGGATTCACTGTTGTATACAATTTGAATGAGCTGAAATTGAGAAAAATTGACTAAACTGACAAAAAAAGATGGGTGGGGGATGTGACTGAAATACACAATTTAAATGTGAGTAGCTATGGTTACGCAAACATGAAAGCAATACGGCCCCCTTTTGGCCCAGGTTTTGATTTATGTGATGGCTATCAGCTTGGAGCGCAAGGAAGGAGGCGAGTGGTGGAAAAAGGGCATGGCTAACGGGATATTATTCCTTCAGAAAAAAGAACACACACACACACACACACCGCTCTCTTTTCTCTTTGACCCTCACCCCCTCGCTTCGAGCTTTACCTCCTTTGCATAATTCTGTCTTTTGTCTTCATATCTGTTCTGAATTTTTGTCTGGTATTGTATTGAATCCAGGAACACTGAGGGCCTTAAACAAATTGGGCACAATAAAGTGTATTGCACTGTATCCCATCATATGGTATTGCATCATTTAGTGTCTTTTATCTTATTGTGTCGTATTGTATCATAATGTGTCATAATGTATTGCATTGTAGAGTGAAGGAAGCACATCTTTTATTGTTGTGAACATGGAAGCTTTTATAAAAAGAGGACAAAACTAAAAATTGAGATACAATAAATGAATGCATGTCTCATAACTACCAGTCAATATGACTATTATGACATTATCACCATTAAACTCTACCTTAATATCCTTCATCCAGCTAGTTGTTTAAAGTAATTTAGGAAAATACTGTGTTCTTATGTAGGTGTGTGCTGTACAAAATATAAATATTTAGTTAGGTAAGTGGTTATGGTGGTTGACTCCCAGTTAAAAGGACATGGTTTTGATACCTGAAAGCATCTTTGAGCTAGATGCCTAACTGCTAACTGCCCCTTTCTTCTGCTGGACTTTTCTTTTTTTCAGGTGTGTACTTTCTCTATTCTTTATACACTTTATATTTTCTTTATACTGTCTGCATCAAATTCACATTGAAACACAATGGTGCTGCAGATTTGGCAGAAAGTTTGTCTCAATAGAAAGAGTTCATAGTGATTTGAGGCAAAACATTATTTCTTCTCAGGTATGCATGAATAAACATAATTAGTTTATACTCTATATTGTTCTATAACATATTGATGCTTATAGTTGTCCATGTAGATAGTCTCTAACTGTCCATCGCTAAAATAAACATTGTAACATTGTACCGTTAACTGTTCAACCAGATATTGGATGTAGACCTCATGAATAAATGAATGTTTGTGACTAGCCATAAAAAAATAAACATATAATCAAGTAATGACTTGCAAATATACTTGACATATGACATAATGCCTTTACTGTAACAGTAAGTGCTTACAGAGTCAGACACACATAACAACTGTAAACTGCACTCAGTGGTGTGAGCAGAGCAGGCAGGCAGGCAGGGGACAACAGCTTGTTGTAAGTGGAGCACCAACATGGAGAAGTTCAGACCAGTCACAAAAGACAGAAAAGAAAGATCTGCACCTGTACCTCCCTCCGGTCAGGGAGAGGGTGGTGCACTAGACACTAGCTAAATGAGCGGAATGAGCAGGCGCCCTCCCCGTGAAACAACAACGAGCCTTCTTCCCTCTCTGCCCACTCCTTTTCACTTGAGTCTATCAGCAGGAAGGGGCATTGCCAAAAGGAGAGAAGGAGGGAAAGAAGGATAGATAGATAGATGAAGAAGAAGTAGAGAGACAGGGCACCCGTGTTTGAACGCCCCTGTGGCCATGCCAACTCCACGATAGAAAAAGCGAACAAAGCTGCTAAATGCCGGGGCGGGGGTCCGGGGGTGGGGGGTGGGGTGTAATGAAGGCTTTTGGGAGGAAGTGAGAGCGAGAGAGGGACGACACAAACGACACAAATAAAAAACAGAGTCCAGTAATCAAAGCTAATGGCTCCATTGTGTCTAAAAAAAGCGCCTGATAGCTTCAGAGAGCAGTCGGCTGCCCGGGAGCGACTCAGAGTGGAGAGAAAGGTGCGGCTGTGGGTCAAAGCGTGCATGCACACGTGTGTGTGTGTGTGTTTATGTTTTAAGAGCCATTGGGGTTAACACCTGCTCTTTTGTGCCTATAAAAGCCAGGCCTGTAGCGCTGAAGCACCGCCACGCTCCAAACCTGGGCTTTAAAAAGGCTATTAGAGTGCTTTTGTATGCCGTCGTATTTGCCCTTTCGTATTATTTTCAGCATAGTTACGATTATTAGCCTGCCCCCCGTTTGTGTATACGGAGGCCTATGTGGCATCCAATCATATTAACCACTCACGTGTTTTGTTGTGTAGCATTTATGTTTTTATATATCTTTATACTGCAACCTGGTGGATTAATACACTTTAAAAAGTTACAATGTTTTAGAGTTTGGTTCAGCTTTTCCATGATTTAGTTTCTTTTAATCCTCTCTCCTTTTGAGTTTGAGCAACACATGTACAGTACAGAGCATGTGGAAGTAAAATATATAATCATGTTTTTTGTGTTGCCAAAGAGAGTGAGTATAGGTTGATATACAGGAATGTTGTGCTGTAGGGTTTCAATGTTGTGGTCCAAAGACAAAATCATCTCTCAAATATATTTCAGTTTAGTATATTGTCTTTCATATAGCATGTATATATGTATATTTAGTTATATGGAGGTATCAATGTATTGATGTGGTTGATACACGTGATCTACAGTGTAGTCACACCATACATTCTCCCCCACCCCTTTGTCTCTCGCCCTTCTAGATGAGTGGAGAGGCGCACGACAAACGCACACGCACACGCTCCAAGGGAATGAGAGGTGAGTGGATGACCTCTCCCCTCTCCTCCCCTCCCATCTCCTCCGTTCTGTCACAGCTTTTGTCTACTTAAGTTGCTATCTAGTCAATATTCTCTAGAAGGGAATATGAATTGTGTGCATTAGACACACACACACACAGAGAAACCTTGGTCAGCCAGATAGCGCGGTTGTTCGCAGCTGTCAGTCAGGTGTGTGAGTTTTTGGTACGTGTGGATCTCTGTGGATGTTCATACATGTATGTATGCCGCAGTGTGTGAACCTGTGTGCATGTGTGTGTGTGTATGTTGTATATTGTATGTGTGTGTGTTTGCCTGTGTGTTGTATACTGTGTGTATGTGTGTGTGTGTGGCTTCCAAGGCAGGGGTTTATAACTCCTTAACCCCCTCTCCCACACATGGCATGACGAAAGACTCAGAAACTCTGATATTGCAGGCATATTCACTGCAGCCCAACTATGCTGTGTGTATGTTGAGATCCAGCACTTTGCTAACACATGATTAATGCAGGTGATAGCAGAGCCCCGACGTCATTCTCCAGGACTGCACTGTTCTTTTTCACTAAAATAAAACAGTATATTTCTCAAGTCATTCCATCGTTGGGCTCCCCCGATCAATGACTGCCTACCCCCAGCTAAGGGGTTGGGGGGTGTGGTGATGGTGGGAATTTTGACAATGCTGATATTTGTGACTGCAGCTCGATTTATGTTTTAAAGGCAATTAAATCGTCCGCCAAGAAAGAAACGATGCATTTTCCACAGATGAAGGCCATTACACTGTTAATTTCATTTGGCTAATTATGATAACAAAACTGTGACAATTAATCATATTCTATTGCTAAAGTATGCATATAATTGTCACTTCTGTTTTTTGTTGTTTAGTTTCCCCACCCCCCAAATGTCGCTATGCCATTTAGCTGATTCAATAATAATGTGTGTGTGTTTGTGTTTGTATTTGGGTGTGATTTGGGCGCATGTGTGCGCGTGTGTCCATGTGCCCATGCTAATCTGTGTACATATCTGCCTGAGTTTGTTTGAATGCATACAAATGTACAAGTGTTTTTGTGCCTGAGCTTTGGCATTTGGTTTGTTTGTTTGTGATTGTGGTTTCTCTGTATAGCTGTGTGTGTGCTTAAAAGTGTGTGTTTGTATATATACAGTAGTAATACTGGAGTGTGTTTTTATGTGAATGTGTGTGTGCCCCTGGAAGCAAAACTTGGGTGGGTGGTAGCTTGTTTGTTTGTTAACACACGACTGCTGATATTCGTTTTGTATGCTTATTTTTGTGTGAGCACATACAGTTTGTGTGTGTGTGGGAGTGGATAGGCATTTCTTATGTTTGTTTTTATGCCGCCCCCATCATCAACATCACACAGTCAGCAGTGTGCAACCCTCTATGAGCAGAGGCTCATGGTAATCGTATGCATTTGCCATTTATTGATCTGACTTCTCTTTTAGCAGCTCACCTTTTGTCTTTACCTCCCACAATCCTTCTTATCTCCTCTCCCTACATCTCCTCTGTTCTCCTCTCTCTCCTCCCTCTGTTATTATGTTCTCCTCTTCAGCGACTCCTGTAGAGCTCATAGGACAAGAGCTGAGGTAAGACACAGACTGTCTTTGTGTGATATCCCTGTTCACCAAACGTCTTTCATGTGTATCTCAAGCACTCACAGTGGCTTCCATTTGACTTCACACAACGATTTCATGGTCAGAGGAACTATACCAGCCAGGCAATCAAAAGATTTAAAGGGTTTAGACAGGCTGCTATCAATTCCACACACTTTTTTCTGCTTATCTTCTAGTGTAAAAGACATACAGTACTATACAGTAGACATATTAAAAGAAAACTAGTTTAATCTTTAATAAATGTTAACTTCAAATGAATGTTCTCAGGGTGGACAGAAGCATAATGACAAGCCTATAATTCCTCCTAAACAGCCATATGACATAAACATTATTTGACCATGGTTTTCAGAGCCAGAACACAGAATGTGCTTCAGCTATCTAGCCATAGCCTATAGGATACATGGTTAACCATAGTGTAAATAAACACGGTTCATCCCCTGTCAACATTTAATCTCCTTGTGGATAACGTATTGGTGGAAAAGCAAACATACTACCCCCCGAAATCGGTCAGTTTACAGTATCTCTATGCATGGTTTCCCTTGCCATTCTCCCCTTTTCCCTCCACCTAATATTTTTCATAGTTTTCCATGCCCTCTCATCTTTTATGACCGGTGCACTCCAGAACGGTGGCTAGCTTTCAATCTTTAAAAATATATATATACTGTACATAAAATCACTCAAAGAACTCAGAAGGACCTTATTTAAAATGCAAATGTGAATTTTTTTTTAATAAGAAAAATTAATAATGGGGCATAACTGGTGATAAAAACGGTAACCTCGTTTGATAAAGCGGGTGGGCTAACAACTGTCAAAAAGGTTTTCGTCCTGAGGGGTCACAGCAACGTAATTGTGAGAGGCCACAAAATGACTTGTGGCGTAGGGGGGAAATTGCAGTGTGACTTGTGATCCTTATCACCTTGCAGTAACAGGATATAGGCCGGGGTTGATGGACGACACACAATAACATGAAGCATTCATGCATTTTGTAGTTTTTAATTTCGGGGTGGCAAAGGAGGGGCATCGATATGGTTGAAGGAAACTCTCATAATAAAAATGACAGCAGCGAATATCCAGTGATTTCAATAAAAATCATTAAGAAAAGAATTTGCACAATGACATTTTGCCGTGACAGAAGCACTATCCGCATGCATGTGCAATAACCCGTGCTTGTGCTGTGTATTTGGCATGCTCCCATGTTTATCTTGATTGCTTTTTTTATTGCCTGGGTTATCACTGCTTCTTCTACAAAAGGCAACTAGTCTTTTCTAAACATAATCTCTAACCTCCATCCATCTCACCCAGCTGTCCCACCCCTGGATGCAATGGCTCTGGCCATATCAGTGGGAGATACTCACGTCACAGAAGGTACACATTATAACCCCTGTTTGTCTAAACCCAGCCTGCAACCCCGCATTCACACACTCTGTCCCTTCACATTCACAACGTTGTGTTGCGTTCTGTTGAAGCTGGAGATAGCAAATGCATCTGACATCCTAGGACAAATAACTATTTTAGTCAGAATTTGGAGTAGAATGTATCTGGTCTCAAGTATTCAGAGATAAATAAACCTGCCATCACAGCAAGATGGCTGCACCTTGGTTAGCTATTTTCTATAGATTAGATGAGCAAACAGTTTGCCTGCTAATAACTTACTTCTTCTGCTCTTATGGCATTTTAAATGGTTGTGTAGCAATTTATTGTATGATTCAAATGCTACAAAATGCAGACATGTACATTTTTCCAAACAGAAATGTTTTGCTCTGAAATGGGAACTAGCTACAAACTTGCTATTTCTAATGGAATGCAGCATTACTGTACACTCATACCACCACCCATATTTCAATCGCTTCTTTATTGTGATTATTGGTTGGACATTTTTTTAAGAGAAAGTATATATTGTATAATACAATTAACTTAACAACAACGTATCAACAACTTAACATAACTTTACAATTAAATTAACAAAATATGAACTATGGCTTTTTCAGGCCTTCATATCTCAGATTTCATATATCTCTTAACCCTGAGAGACCCCCGTAAGACTACGGCCGCTCATTGGCTTATGACGGCTCTTTATTAGGATGGGGAGATATCTGTTTACATGTGTGTTCACTGGGCTAGCGAGAGCACCCTTCCATCTACCTCTCTCAGGTGTGTGTGAGCGAGAGATTATTGGATTTCAGCTCACAGAGATGTGTGTTTGCTCATTATATGTTCCAGTCAATTGGCTCTAGATTGGTTGTTGGATGTTGGAACCAAAAGCAAGCATTAGCGCCTCCCGCAGGGCACATGTAGCTACGGAGAGTGCATTGCTTCATTGCTTCAGTTATAGGCACCCTCATGCTCTTTTTCATCATGCTGAAGTCATGCTAGGTACACCATAGGGTTGCCATGTTTTTTGCTTTTATTTTACGATATTACAAACAACATAGTTCAGTATTTTCCCCTGTGTTGCTTCCTTCATCCATTTCTCCCTCCTCCTCCTCCTCCTTTCAGTGTATTGGGCTGTCCTATCGCTAGAAAGCGGCGCCTAGAGGAGGCCGAGCAGGAACAGGAAGCAGAATGGCCAGCCTCCAAGAGGAAATCCCACCCTCTGAAAGTGGCACTGGATGAGGGCTTTAGCACAGAGAGCGAGGCCAGCAGCGAGCTGGATGGAGACGATGGAGAGAAGGAGGGCAAGGAAGAGGAGAGGGACATGGCTGTGGAGACAGAGGAAGAGGTGGCAGAAGGCCTGGTGGAGGAAGGACAGACACAAGGTGGGCCAGAGGAGGAGCAGGACCAACCGGAGGAGGGGAATGACCAAGAATATGAGAGGGATGATGCTTTTGACGAGGAGGCGGGCACACCTGCAGATGACCCTGAAGGTATGTTATTCACCTTATGAAGCACAATTACAGGGAAATGACTGAACAGCCAGGCATGTGGCAGTTGCTAAGGGCCACATGAAATGTCCCCCATCTTTATTGAAACAACGTCCATATCTATATTCCAACATTAACACCTAACCCTTAACACTAACCAGATAAGCAGCCCAATGTCTTAACATAACCAAAACATATCCAGGAAATGTTGGAATACAGGTATATATAGTATACAGGTAAAATAAGACATTATCGTCACGTGGATATTTTTTTATTTAATAATAATAATAATAATAATAATAATTATTATTATTATTAACTGATCATGTTTTCATCCATATAAATAACCTGGCAGGTTAAATTATCTGTCTAGCTGCAACATTGTGAAAATGTTGCAGCAGTAACTAAATAAAATCAGTTATTGACAGGTATTACGTTTAACAGAAGTTAGTCCTCCAAACCAACCACCTCCATACTGTTTCTGAAGTGAACTACAAGTAGGTCTCACCACAGGATCAATTCAGGATTACTGTGTGTCAACATGTTAATATAATGTTGCTGAAGAGCTTGCGTTAATTAGCAAGGTCACAGTACACCTCTGTATTTAGTTATCAGTTCACATAGACTATTTATGGCCAGACTAAATAATACTAATATATTATCTTATAAGTCTAGGGACATCAATGAGACAATACTGATTATATGGGTGGGGCAATAAAGATCATTTGAAACTTCTATACCAATCCAAGTCCTTGTGAAGGGAGATGTCAAAATAGGTGTAGTGATTCTAACAGGGAGTCAACACAGTCCGTCTCACTCTAGCAGCTCCATGCCGAGAAGTCCTCATGAAAGATACGGGTATAAGTTGGTCCTGTTTGCAGAGAACATTTTGAAGCGACTAAACAAGGAGTATGTGTTTACATTATTATTATCTCATATAATGTGGTTGCTGGGTTTGTCACGAGCACCATATTAGTTTACATGCAGTGTATTACAGGAAGATGCAGACAGAGGTGGTAATACTAACTAGCTGACCACTGTCTCTCATCACACAGAGGAGGAGTGCATGGCCACTGAGCCCTGTGAGATGCACACAGCACCTGTCGCCGGGGAGCAGGTTGACTCTCCCGCTCAGAGAGCAGAGGAGGTTGCTAAGTCTCTCCTTCACCTCGGCCGAGTCTCACACAACCATGATGCCACCTGTGGTCCCACACAGGCCGCTCAGCAGCCCGTTGCCATGGAGACTGCACTGGGTGTCGCCGTGGCAGCGGCCCATGAGGGGGAGGAGGAGGTAGAGGATGAGCTCCGTGTGTCGGGAGGTCCCTCTGCTCCCCTGACGGAGGCTGATGGAGGGGAGGAAGAGGAGGCTGAGGAGAGGAGCATTGAGGAGCTGGACCAGCAGTATCTCAGCCCATATGTCTGCCACGGTCATATAAAGCAGGAGGAGGAGTATGGAGACAGCAAAGAACTAAAGCAGGACCCAGACGAGGAGGAGGACGAGGAGGAGCATGAGGATGAAGATGCAGAGGGTGACAACCATGTCCGCACCATCACCAGCATTGCAGCAGCAGCAGCTCAGGAAAGCCACATCAAGACGGAGAGCCACAGGGCCAGTCCCCTGCAGGGCGGCCAGTGGCTCAGTCCTGCCCACCGCTCCAGCCCCTTTGAGAGCTACAGCTTGACCAGAGAGCCTCCTGACACATACAATAGCCCACTTCACAGCTACAAAGCCAGCCCTCTTCTAAGCTACAACTCCCACAGGGCCAGTCTGCTGGAGGATTACTACCCCAATGCCCGGGAAGAGAACTACAAATACCACAAAGCCTCCTCCTCAGCCTCTCCCGACATCATTGAAGTGCGCTCTGACCGGTCAGAGGAGAAGGACGCTGAGGAGGACGACGGAGACGATGAGCGTGACGACGACAGCCTGTCCCAGCGCTCCGCGGTGACGGATGAGTCGGAGATGTTCGACATGACCCGCGGGAACCTGGGGCTCCTGGAGCAGGCCATTGCCCTGAAGGCCGAGCAGGTGAAGCCCTGCGGAGCCAGAGAACTGCTGCGCACGCCTGACGTCCACCGCCAGCGCTACTTCACTGTGGACGACCGACCCAAGCACCTGGACGCCCTGCGCAAGAGTTACTTCAGCAAAGGTAGGGGCTCCTTGGTCCTAGCCTCTCTGCTGTGGACACTGTGGACACTCTTATTAACGCACCCGCCCACACATTCATTCATTCATTCATGACCTCTTACTTACTGTAGATGCTTATTCCTGTATTGCTGTTGAGAGATACAAGGCATGACACTAGGCAACTAAGCATGCACACAAGGGTGTCTGAGGCTTCATCACACAGGCTTGGATTGGATCAGCTCAGACTGTCTGATCACACTCTAGCTGTGTGATGAGACATACTGTACCAGTTCAAGTTTGTGTGCATGAACAATATGGAGACTCAGTGTATGAACTAGTACTCTTCTGCTCTTCTATTGTAGGTGGGTGCCTCTCCTGTGATTGGGTTGTGTGTTGCATTGCATGGTGTTATTGGTAGTATGTTTCAGAATCTATATAAGTTATAGGGTGTTTGCATATTTTCTTTTGTTACCATGTGATATTTACAACTTTTAGCCATATTGTGAAAAATGTACCCTAATCTGTATTCAAATTCACTTCTGCCATTGGAATGAATAGACACAGAACCTGCCACTGGTCTCCTAAAGGGGCAGGGCAGTGTAGAAACCCACGTGACACATAGATACAAGACATTATGAACTGTTTCTGGCAGGGTGTATCTCTGGCTCATTGGCTCAGATTACAGTGGATACGTATATATGTAACCACATTTTACAGTAAGAATGTATTACTACAAAATGGATGCAGTGTGTGCTACATCACACTCAACAAAAAACCCACCTCAGAAACCAGGGATTTGACCATACATTTGAATGCAGATCTAGCTCAAGCACTATCAAGTAGATAGCCAATAGCTCACCTGCTGTCAGAAAAAGCATGCATGGAAAGGGACTTAAGCCAATTGGATACACAGATTCACAGTACCATGGTAGCACAATGTTACAAATAAACACAGTGTTCCAAGTAAAGTATGCTGACTCATGGACCCCATACTCTCTGACACTGTATAGACAGGAGTGCTTTTAGAGGAAGACACATCCACAGAGAGCCAATGGAAGCATTTAACATGAGAGTGGGAAAGCGTGTGAGCAAGAAGGAAAATGAACACAGCAGACCACAAGGGAGAGACAATCCTAATCAGTGGTGAAGTGTTTATTTCCTTCTGGCACGCTGCCCGATTGTCATGCTCCTCTCATCATAGGCGTAGCACAATTACATGGCTGCTAGTGCCGCCCTCTCCTCGGCCTTGACTGCCCCCTGTGGCGACGTTCCTGCTCCAACCACCACTAATTAGGAGGTGCACAGCTCGTTAACATTCAATTTGGAGACCAATAGAGCATCATCCTGCCTTCTTTTGCCACTGATGTCTTTTCGCTGCTCTCTAGAGCTATCTACAGTTCAGCCATGTGTGTGTGTGTGTGTGTGTCAGTGTTGGCAGTGGGTGGCGGATTAAAGATTTAACAGCTTTAACGGTGGTAATTACATTATTGCTTTTTTCATTTATTTATATTTTCGTCTGGTTTCATTTTCTTTAGCTTTACTTTTGGTCATTTGGAATGCTTTCTTTCATTTGCAACTGTGAGCTAACACTGGTCTTGCTTCCTAAACACACTTTGTCAAATCACACCTATGCTAATGTGCGAAGCACGTTGTCAGTGTCCTGATATACATGAATAATGAGGAACAGAGACAAGCGTGTGTGCTTTTGTACAGCCATCCATATGTCTATAGATGTCATGCTCAGCCAAGCAAACAGTGTCACCTTTTAATATTCACACGTCTCCTTTACTGTCATCCCACTCGTCCTTCTATCATGCGCACCTGCTCTTTATTTGACTCCCTGTGATTCCCTCACCTCCCTCGTTTGATCCTCCTCCCCCTCATTTGTTTTTCTTTACCTCCCTTTAATCCCCGACCCTCCACCGCTCCAGACAGCAGCAGGCCAGAGAAGAGAGAGATCAAGTGCCCCACGCCCGGGTGTGATGGCACAGGTCATGTGACTGGCCTGTACCCCCACCACCGCAGCTTGTCTGGCTGCCCGCACAAGGACAGGATCCCCCCAGAGAGTGAGTCCTCCTCTCTCTCACTCACTCACTCACAGGAGACAATGGTCATGTTTGTCTTTCTACACAGCAGATGTCACGCCATGCCAGCAACGTGCAGTCAGCAGGCAGTGGGAAGACTAAGAGCTAGCAGTAGCGTCTTAGTTATATCCCACTTACATCCACGTCTGTGCAGTGACTCATGCATGGATACTTTGTTTTCACTTTAACCTTCAGATTTACATTTAAGGATTTGTATTTTATTCTTTAGAGGCTGTCTTCTACAACAATCCAATTGTTTGTATGTGTGCTTGTCTATGTATTAATAATAATAATAATAATAATAATAATGTTATTTTCCTTAGTCCTGGCCATGCATGAGAATGTATTAAAGTGTCCAACTCCTGGCTGTACTGGACAAGGCCATGTCAACAGCAACCGTAACACACACCGCAGGTATGTACCTACATATAAAACACTAATGTGTGTGTATCACAGTAGATGTTACAGTGTTTGCTGGCAATACCTAATTAGCCGCACATGCTCTAATATGTTTCTCATCCTTCAGTCTGTCAGGATGCCCCATTGCTGCTGCAGAGAAACTGTCCAAGAGTCATGACAAGCAGCAGCTCCCTCAGCCAATCAGTGAGCACCTAAAAGGAAGTTCCAACGAACGAGTTCTAAGGTGATGGATGCAACACACAAGCCTGCATTCCTTTTTCTCCCGCTGTTGCAGCTTGTTTTTGACATTGGAGCGTCAGGCGAGGGAACGTCCGATGGGGTTTTGTTTGGATATGAAGTGTGCATATTAGATTACAGGCAGGTTTCTGCTTGGGGATTCAGTCAGGGATACAACCTTGCTTGATCACAGAAGGTGGAGCTTGCTTGTGACAAGCAAGAGGAAGTAATCACGGAGTCTTGAGCCAGGCAGTCTGGCTGTCTAATTCAATCCTGACTTAGCGGTGTCACCTCAAACACTGAGGTCTCTGCATCTTCATTCATCCACCCAGCCAGGCAACCACCCGCATAACCACCAAAGGAATGATAATTAACAACGACCAGACACTGGTATTATGCTAAGTACACACTCTCCCTCATTGGTATTTTAATTAATAATGCAGCCGATAAGCTAATTATGCGAGTTATAGGGGCGTTGTGGGGATAGGAAAAAATAATTGCTTTCCTTAAGGAAAACCTCATCAGTGGTCTGACAAAGCATCACGGATTAAAACATAAGACTTGTCTTGTTCTTCTACTCCTATTGTTATGAAAATGAGGCTGCTGGTCAGTTATGTATGAACAACGCAGCAGAAGTCACTAAATATTCTGTACGCAAGCCGCATTCTAGTGGAAGATATGTTGAATAAGTCCCCAGTGGTCAATGGTGGAAAACAGCAGTTGAAGTTTATACTGTCAAAAAAAGAATTTTCTTTTTAACACAGTGGTTTGCAGCTCCAATGTGATTGCAGGGCAATGTTCTTGGATTTACACTTGACGTAAGATCATTTCCTACAGTGTGCTTACGGTCAATTAATAAAAGAACCTTGCTTATGTTAGAAATTAATTTGAATGTACTCCGGCTAGTCGGGAGCAGTTGATAGCTCCTTGTTTGCCCTGCACAATGCATGGCAAACAATGCCCAACAAAGCTGACATTTGGCTCTAAACTCTAAAATTAGTTGGGCCAAAAAATACAATATAATGGACAGCATCTGAAAGTGCCTTACAATCTCCTAATATAAAGCAAAGTTCACCACAAGCTTGAATAAAGAATGCGTACCAAACTACAATACTACTACATAACCAGCAGGAAAATCACTTATATCAAGTTTAGACTTCACATAGAGATAAAATCATATCCACATCAAGGTAAGGTTTTATAAGTAGCATACAGTATACTGTATGTGGTTTTTAAGTCATACTTACTGTAAGATCAAAATGGATCTTAGATCCATTTTATAAAGGAGGCCCCGGGTCATACATCTTATTATTATGCTTAGCCAAAAATCCTAGAGCAGTGATTTACTCTTGTCCTACTGTCTGTGTTTCTTCCTTTCTTTGTTACTTTCAAACATTCCTTTCTCTCCCTTTGCCTGCCACTATCAGTGGATTTATGCCAACAGGTCTGATCAAATCCCAGCCTCTCCAGGATAGTGAGAGGGCTTAAAGCTCATAAATTCTCTGCTGTACAACATGCAAATGTGCCCTCTGCTGATAAGAGTGCTTTTAATCCCACCGCTCTCTGGCTAAGTACGCTGTTGGCCTTTCTCTCTCTCCTGCTCTGTTGTTTTTTACATTGTGCTACTTTTTACAGGATCAAGTCTTTCTCTTAATCTACGCAATTATCATTGTCTTCATCCCCCATTCATTCATCCATCCATCCTTCCTTCCTTTCTTCCTCCAGTACAGTACTAATGCTCCCTCCCTCACTGTGTGCAGGCCCATGTGTTTTGTGAAGCAGCTGGACGTGCCCCAGTATGGCAGCTACAGGCCCAGTATGGTGTCCACTACACCTCGAGCCAACCTGGCCAAGGAGCTAGAGAAATACTCCAAGGTGTCCTTTGATTATGCAAGCTTCGACGTCCAAGTATTTGGGAAGCGCATGCTTGCTCCAAAGATGCCCACCAGCGAAACCTCACCTAAAGCCTTCAAAAGTAAATCAATCCTTTATGTGCAGTCACAGCTTAGAAGTCACTTGAAAGGACTGTTGGCAAAAAAGTTAACTGGAAAAAATCATTTCGGAAGACTTGGTGGACGATATTGGCAATATTATATAATTTTCATGGTTCACGATATGTTCTATTACATTTAAGTTTTGTAATAGAACATTTAGTGACAATGGTACACTTTCAACTATACAGTAAATTATAAATCACAAGCAGAATATATTTATTTGAATGTATTTAAGTTAAAGTAAAGTCTAAGAAGTTTATGTTTCTGTGAAAAGGTATCATTAAGTCATTATGGGGTTGTATATCAGCGAGGGGCAACATAATATAATTTTGCCCATTCCAGTGATTAAAGTAATTGAAACTGTCTGTTTTGGTCCCACATAGCCAAGCCCTCGTTTCCCAAGTCATCGTCACCCAGCCTGAGTCTCCACGGTTATGGCAAGAGCTCGTCTGCTGCGGCCTACGACTACTCCCACGACGCAGAAGCAGCTCACATGGCTGCTACCGCCATTCTCAATCTGTCCACACGCTGCTGGGAAAAACCTGAGAACCTCAGCACCAAACACTATCACAAGGTAACCCAACATTATGTATTCACCTATACTATACAGTAAATGTAGCGTTATGTTGTAATACTACGTGTCTATTTTAGTTTGTGGCTGATTTGGGTGATATAATAATGATTAAGCATACTTCCTATTACTTTAATTACTTTATGTGCACTTTTGCAGAAAAACTGTCAAATAGAGTAGCAGTGATATCAATATAATTGCACGAAGCAACGCTTTAGCCAATAAAATATTTGTTAAGCATAAAAGTTGAGATACTGTGCCTCAGTAGAGAGTACAGTACTCACCATAAATGAGCCCCTTCTACATTTACAAAGCTTATCACCTATTCTACTGGTATTAAGCACTCTTTATTATGCACGTTTTCCACAGATGTTTTAGAATTACATTTAAACTAGGTGTCCAAGAAGAAAATCATATTAGGCCTGCCATTATTTACATTTACAGCATTTGGCAGACGCTTTTATCCCAAGCAACTTACATTGGTCCGATAGTTGGACAGGTCATACACCAGCAATTGTAAGCAATCAGTATTAAATCAGAATAGTTCCAGCATCTTGTCACCCTGACTACAACCATGTCAATATACCATTCAATCATCAAACAAAGTTCCTAATGGCCTATATGATAAAGTGCTTAGTGCATAAGATTTTCTTAGCACTTTATTATTTTAAAAAAGTAGAGAGAAGAAGAAGAAGAAACAAATACATTAAGAAAAGAAGAAGAAACAAATAAAAAAGTTTGACAAAGAATCGTTAGTTAGGCTTGATATGCTGCTTGATTTCAAAGTGACCCACAGAAGATGGTAACATAATACTAACAAAGTAGTTACTGAAGAAATTCTGATGAAAAAGCATATTATATTTTGACATTATGCTACTGTACCCAGGGACGGTTTGTTCATTAGGGCGATTGGGCGACGCACTGCCAAAGGGAGAAAGAGAGAGGAGGGAATTTTCC